>JADLIF010001447.1:0-37681 GCA_016648015.1 Steinernema khuongi | reverse complement strand
ATGAAAAATGGTATGATTCTGTTATTCATAGGCGTTCTTGGACTCATTGCATTGTCCCTACACAAGTATGTTCACTTCACAGGGGATCAGCATAACCTGTTATGTATTCTAGAGGATCCCATAAACGGGTCAATCCCTCTCCTCTCACATCAGCGTTCATGGCCCCCGTTGCCACATTGGAAACAACGAACTACGATATTCTGCGGAAGAGGCTTGATGCGACGATTAACTCGATACCAGGATACCGCGAACACGTCCAGTGCGATGATCTCGCCGCGCCTTCTAATCAGTTCGGAAAGAAACTGCGGACGGCACAGAAGTGGACTTTTGACGACACTACATACTGGAATATCTTCGGAGAAAATCCATCTATGCAAGTCGGTATCCATTTTACCTTGCTCAGGTAGCGTTTCAGCTGTAACGCAATAAAAGAGACATTCTCGTTTGTCACGGAACCTATGTCCCAGGAAGAATACGACTACCCGCTTGCCTATAGCTTGCTCGTGCACAGCAACGCCGTTCAGGTATGATATCTTAAGAAGCTCAATAGTTAGGGAGGAATTTGCCCATATCTCCTATAGATACAGGGTTTAATGAGACCTAAACAAGGATTGCCATGACGCGCGACGCCTAAGCTAGAGAAAGGGTTGTGTAAAACTGTTTCCAGGTGCTGTTTCTCCTTAGCAGTATTTACCAACCACAAAATCAATTTTGCGTAGCTGTGGACGAGAGCGCAGACGACGAGTTCAAAAGACAGATGTTCCTGTTGGGAGAGTGCTTCCCTAACATATTTGTCATGGTTTGTTTATGATTTCACGCCGAGTGAAGTGGATTTATCCTCAGATTATGCCAAAAGTGCACTGGTGTGGATTTTCCGTCCTCCAGGGGGTATATGCCTGTGTGGAATATTTGGTTCGACTTAGAGATGACTGGAAGTACTATCAGGTGATGGAAGCATTGCCAGGTGGTCTTACAATCTTGTCAGTTTAGTATCTCAGCGGTGTTGATCTTCCACTTAAGACAAATCTCGAAATGGTGAGAATATTCAAGAAGTTGAACGGATCATTCAACGCTGGTATTTATGACCTCCCTAACAGTAGATACGGCGTAAGGTGAAAGACATCATTATTGTACGAACAACCTTTTCAAAGCATGGCTCGCCACCTCTACCACTCTGGAAGTCAAGCCTATCCGCTACGTTTTCCCGTAAATCGGCCAGCTTCATGGTTCACAATCCAAAGGTGCAGGAGCTGTACGAATACCTCAAACAAGCCCTGTGTCCGGATGAGACCTTCTGGACAACTATTGCCGGAAACCCTGGATCGATAGAGATGCCTGGAGGATTCAATGCATTATTATGGAAGGATAAGTTGACGGGGGAGTGGGACAAGGAACACGGCACCAATGAGACCAAGCCGCTTGTAAAAGAAAAGCGATACAGTCTTTTTGTTCCCGAGAAGTACTACATCTCCCGATATCAAGTGTGGCATACGCATAACTACCGTAAGCTCGGGTATAAGTGCTTTGGTAAGTTTAAGTTCTTCACGATCAAATTTTCATTGTCCTGCTCAGGAAGATTCGCGGCGGAATCGTGTGTTTTCGGTGCAGGAGATGTCCCGGAGCTGGTTAAAAGGCCCGAACTTGTCGCTCACAAGTTTTACCTCAGCACTCAGCCAGCCGGTTACTTCTGCATGTACGAGATTGTCAGAAGACGCGCATTGAAGGCTAATGAACTCATCGATGTGGACGCCTATGGAGAGCTTCCGGGGCCTAAACTTCTTGCTGGCACACCGTTTGGTCAAGTGGAGTTCAAAGCACCGGGTGGTTACGAGTTTTATTAATCTTCTGTATTGCAATAGGTTAAATAAACTGTGCGACATGCAGTGCCAATTCTTGGCTGAATCTGAGGATCACGAGATCCTTACGGTGTTTCCACGGTAGTCGGCGCTCTGAACAAATTTTTCACGTCTGAACAAATTTTTCACGTCCGAGCAAAAAAATGCACGCATTTTCGCTCTGTCGTATTGCATAGGCATTGCGAGCAGAGTAAAGGCTCGGCCACGATTCGTACAACGAACTCTCTCTTCGTACAACGAACCCACGACTCCTACAACGAACAACATGATAACTAGCATACCAACACTGTAATCTTTAATGACAAGTCCCGCGTGTGTGATGGTGTCGCGCTGTATCCTTGTAAGGACGAGGAGGGTTGACTTCATAGTATGTTGATAGGGATAGCTGCTTATGGGGTGTGATCGTAGCTTGTTGGTGCAAAAGCGCAGATTGGGATCATTGCCGGCGTGTTTTGTATCGCATCTGTTTAGGCGGTCTAGTGATTTTTCGTAGGTTCGAATTGGGAGTTTCGAATTTCCTGGAATCGTTATTATAGTATGCTCGACTAACGCGGATAGTGCTTCCAGCTGCGATATTTCGCCCCTCCATTTACGTGCTTCCGCTGAAGCAGTTCCCTTGCGCGTCCCACATTGAATTAAGGAACTTTATATTGTAGTTTTAGGTGATTCCCCGCAACGATGGATGACTTCTTCGCCGACGACGATGTCCCTGCGGCCACATCAGCCGAACAGAATGAAGAGCAGCAGCCAACGAAGACTCCCAGTGAAATCTCCAAGGATCTTCTAGCAGCGCTGAGCGCCCGTGCCCTGAAACGACCTGCGGAAGAAGTCCAGAATACCGATGCAGACAGAGTGACGAAGATTCAGAAGCTTATGATCCGTCCTGAAGACATCAAAAATGACGATGAAGAACAACCAGCTCCGGAGGAACCTGAGGGCGATTCAGGCCGCGTGAAGATTATGGTCCAAACCATCGAAACCGGCAGTGAGAACTGCATCCACGAAGTTGCCATCCCAAAGGACGTACCTCACGTTGAGCTGCAGGAGTCAACCCAGCAGCCTGCCAAGTCATACCCCTTCAATCTTGATCCCTTCCAGAAGGAAGCAATCAAGTGCATCGACAACAACCAGTCGGTCCTGGTTTCCGCGCACACTTCAGCTGGTAAAACCGTTGTTGCTTCGTAAGTTACTGCCGACCGGGCTTCTTGAAATGATTCACTTTCTTTCAGCTACTCCATAGCGAAAGCACTTCGCGACAAGCAACGAGTAGTCTACACGTCTCCTATCAAAGCCTTGAGTAATCAGAAGTTCCGTGAGCTGGCCGAAGAGTTTACTGACGTTGGCCTGATGACCGGTGATGTTACGCTGAATCCTGATGCCTCGTGTCTTGTTATGACCACTGAAATCTTGAGAAGTATGCTCTACCGTGGCTCCGAGATCATGCGAGAAGTAGGATGGGTCATCTTCGACGAAATTCACTATATGCGTGACAAAGGTGGGTGCTGGAATTCCCGGATGCTAATCATCTTATGCCTTTAGAACGCGGTGTTGTCTGGGAAGAAACTCTGATCTTGCTGCCTGATAGCGTCCATTACGCGTTCTTGTCTGCTACGATTCCCAATGCGATTCAATTTGCTCGTAAGTTTTAAATCTGGATCCTGTACTCTCTTGCCCCATCACGATCCATCCAAGCGTTTGGACTCCCCGGAGTTCCACACTCACTAGCTTTGGGAGATTTGGATGCGGTTGAGGGCTGGTTGGAGATTTTCACTTGTACTTCCTCTAGATTACACGTATTTTAGAGTGGATTTGCTACCTGCATCGTCAGCCTGTCCATGTCGTGTACACCGAGTACAGACCAACTCCCCTGCAACACTTCATTTATCCCGCCGGTGGACGTGGCCTCTATGAAGTTGTCAACGTGAAGGGACAGTTTCGTGAGGACAAGTTCGTGGAAGCAATGGGCTGCTTGAATGCCCCAGCGGACAATGACGGTCGTAACAACAGGAAGGGAGGCAAAAGTGCGTCGAGTGTGGTGAAGATCATCCATACCATTCGGGAAAAGTCACTTCTTCCGTGCATTGTGTTCTCCTTCAGCCGTGCCGATTGTAAGGCCTATGCTGATCAGTTGAATGACATCGATTTCAACACAGGTTCGATTATTGGACTCATTTTAACATTATTAAAGTGAGAAATGTTTAGAAGACGACAAGAAGATCATCTCTGAGATCTTCACCAATGCTGTCGATCTCTTGTCAGAAGAAGATCGCAATCTTCCGCAGATTAACGAGGTGTTCCCTCTTATCCAACGCGGTATTGGCGTTCATCACTCTGGGTTAATTCCAATTTTGAAGGAAACCATCGAAATTCTCTTCGGTGAAGGTCTATTGAAGGTATTCTTATTTCCAACGGCGGTTCTCCATGTGATTTAGATCCTTTTCGCGACCGAAACATTTGCTATGGGTTTGAATATGCCTGCCCGCACGGTGTTGTTCACATCAGCCCGCAAGTTCGATGGAACGGACTACCGTTGGATCAGCAGTGGAGAGTACATCCAGATGTCAGGTCGCGCTGGTCGCCGTGGCAAGGACGACCGAGGTCTTGTCATTCTCATGGTTGACCAACAGATGGGAAGTGACGTTGCAAAGCAGGTCATCAAGGGAAAGACCGATCCTTTGGATTCCCAATTCCGACTTACCTACAACATGGTGTTGAATTTGCTGCGAGTCGAAGGGATCAATCCGGAGTTCATGTTGGAGCGCTCCTTCTTCCAGTTCCAGAATTACGCTCAAATTCCAAATCTCAAGAAACGTTGGTTTTAATTTTTTGCTTCTTCATTGTATGTGTATCCTTGCAGAAGCCGAAGAAGCTAAGAGGCGCGTCGATCGCGTGAACCTTCCGGACGAAAAAGAGTATATGGCCTTCTTCAATATGCAGCAACAGCTGGAAGAAAAAACGAATCAAATCCAGAAGATTGTTATACTGCCAAAGAACTCAGTACCGTTTTTCAAGCCAGGACGTGTCTTACATGTAAATTTTGCTTTTAGTAAGGTTCTTACCCATTAATCTAGATCAAAACCGAAAGTACCGATTACGGGAATGCTGTTCTTCTCGGGTTTACCAAGCAACCAAATCCAGATGATCCGAGCTTGATCGTTTATATCCTGGAAGTCGCCCTGTTTGTCTCCACCGAGATTGAACGAAGCGGGACAAACAAACAGAAATCAGTTAAACTTTCTGATCTACTGCCTGTTGACTGGGAATCTGGCAAAGAGGTATGTGTGCGCACAGCTTTTGGAGCTATATCATTTCCTTCAGGCTTACGTCGCCATCATCAATGTCACGTTGGAGTGCGTCCGGGAGATGAGTAGCGTTTGCTTGCGATTCCCCGACGATTTGACTACCCTCGATGGACGAAGGTCGCTGGCGAGAATTATGAGGGTAAGGTCTTCTACGCCACTTTATAGAACCCTGCTTTGCAATGCCGTCTGGCACAACAACTTTCATTGTCGGCATTTCAGGAGAGTCGTAAACGCCTGGCAGGAAAGTTCCCTGCATTGCACCCCATCAATGACATGAAAATCAAAGACGAAGAACTGGCAAAACTAGTGGAAAACCACAAAAATCTTACTCTACGAATCGAGGATCACCCAATTCAGCAACGCAAGGAATTCAAGGAGGTGATGGGTCGACTGAAGGAAAAGTTGAACCTCATCCGCGCTCACGAAGCTGCTGTGAAAACTTTGAACGATGCCAAGCAGGTTCTACAAAAAGGCGAACTGAACTGCCGCAAGCGCATTTTGCGAAGACTGCAGTATTGCGACGAATCAGATGTCATTACGCACAAAGGGCGCGTCGCCTGCGAAGTTGGCGCTGCTGATGAGCTCGTGCTGACGGAGATGCTCTTTGCCGGTGTCTTTAACTCTATGACACCAGCTGAAGTTGCAGCGATGCTGTCCTGCTTCGTGTTCCAGGAGAAATCAAAGAATCAGGTTCCGGAGAGCCTTCAAGGTCATTTCCGGACGCTCCAAGAGACTGCAAGACGGATCGCAAAGGTGTCAGCGGAGTGCAGGCTACAGTTAAACGAGGAGCAGTATCTCGAATCGTTCAATCCGGGTCTCATGAGCGTTGTGGAGGCGTGGTGCTCCGGCAAATCGTTCAACGAGGTTGTGAATTTGAGCAACAACATTTTCGAAGGTAAATCGCTGATTTCGACTAGTCTCGCAGACTAGACAGTCTAGTTCAATGAATAGTGTGAACCGTTTTGATTGCAGGAAGTATCATTCGCTGTATGCGACGTTTGGAAGAACTTCTACGCGAGATGCGTGATGCTTCGGCGACGATGGGAAACGAAGAACTGAAGAAACACTTCGAAAGTGCTCGCGAAGCTCTCCGGCGTGATATTGTGTTTGCTGCATCCCTCTACTTGTAGAGCTCCTTTGTTATTGTTGTTGTACTGTGTATTTGTTGTTGAGTTTGTTGATACTCTTATGAATAGACATCATGTGACTTCTTTAGGTTGGCTCGTTTGTTTCATCACCAAAGATGTTTGTTTTTGAAATGATATCTTGTGAGTTGAGGAATGAGGGTCCTGGGTGGTGCGTATCTTTGTGATTCGTGACGATCAAGAACATTCATGTAGAGCAACAATGAAAAAGGTCTCCGAGTGGGCAAACGTTTACATGTCATTAAGTTAATTAAGTGCCATTTGATCCCTGTTTCCCCTGTGATGTGACTAGCAATAAAAAATTATACTTAAAAAATAAAAATTCAAGAGACGTTGGAAAATTCACGTACGGTCGACGAACTGGAAAACAAGGACGCAGTGTCGACCGGTTCCCTCCCCCATAATTCTCCAATGCTTGACCAATTTGGCAAATTCAGTGTAAACAATACCTCCCAACTAGGCAGCCTTATAGGGAACATCACTCGCAACATTCCGTCAAAACAGATTGTACCGGTGAAGTGACGGCTCTTAATGACCGTCATGTGACTAATGTTTCCCCACTAAGGATCCGTTTTCAGGATAACAATTAAATTACGAACATGAAGCCCTTTCTCGTCGTCTTCTGCTGTCTTCTCATACTGACCGTAACCATCTCTGCTGAAAATGCACCGTTCCCTGATGCTCTAGCCTTCAGGTATGTTTCCTGGAGCAACGACTACAAACAATACGTGCATTTCCAGGGCCAAACGCTGGGGCTACGGATACGGTGGATGGGGAGGCGGCTGGGGAGGCGGTTGGGGACGTGGTTGGGGCTGGGGACGACGTCGTTGGGGCTGGGGATGGGGCCGTTAAAGACCTCACGCTTATGGAGCTCCATTTAACTCAACAAATCAACATTTATTTGTTCATTCTAGATTGGAGAAACGCTCACAATATTTTGTGCGACGTCCGAGATGACAGGTTCGACAGGAAGACTGGACGACAGGATATAGTTATCCATCTGTTGCAGATCCTGTTTCAGTAGCAGTTTAGCTTCGAAATGTTCTACAGCGCCGCGATCCTTTTCACACCCATGCATCTTCTTTCATTTGTACCTTGTGATGTTCCACAGCTAATCTCAAAGTAAAGGACGTCTCTCTCATGCCCGTTGGAAGACGTGGTTTCCATGACGATAGACTGACGATGTAATGTGCTAGTAGTACCGTCCATGGAAGGTAGTAATGTCCTCAGCCACTTCATTTACAGTTGTTCTTCTGGAGTGAAGACACAATCTGTGTCGGAGCTTTAAACCTGAAGAACTCTTCACGTATGTTCCTACAATGTTTGGGTTGTCAAAACACTTTATAAAACGCAAAAACGTACTTGTAGAGTGTAAGATACAGAACTGTAGCTACCAGTAGATTGTTGCAAACAGAAGTCGAGGCGGTGACGAAGCCAAACCAGCTGAGAGGGTCAAAGGGGATGAAGCTGTAGGCGACGATGTGGAACATGTCGCAAGTGAAGCGCACCATCGCGTAGATAAGCACGGTCCTTTCGTTGCGGAAGTCCTTTATTTTCCCTATTTTGGCCTGCTTCGACAGGAGATGTGCTGTGACGACCACGTAGCAGGACAAGCTTGCACACATCGCGCACATGCTGACGATAGAGCTGATCTTTGCCAGTAGGTACGTGTAAGGCTTCGTCATGTCGAAGCGTGAAACAATGGTGTCCACGTTGTATACCAGGTTGCAGTAAGGGGTAAACAGCGCCGCGAGATACACAAGTCCATAGATCCAGCTGGTGGCCATGATAGCCTAAACGTCTTAAGTTGTTCGAGATGCTTCCGATTGTGAGTTCTACCTTATGGACGAGAGTGGGGTACTTCAAGTTACAAATCACTCGAACGCGATTCAGAGCGAGTACGAAGCTGAGCAGAAGTTCAACGCGAACTGCAGCAGAGAGCACCTTCATGGACGATTCGGTAAGATTCCATAAGTTGTCTTGGAACAGGTGTGTGAGACCAGAGAGTATCGTCCCTGGTGCTGCTAGGAGTTGAACAATGCCGATCTGGGCCATTATACGATAACACTCCACTTTGTTGAAGAATGGCCTTGTTAGGAAAATCTAGAAACGAAGTAATTTATGCCAGTAATGGGACAAACTATCTGCAGTTTTTACGACTACAGTAACTTGCGCAATTTGCTGCCTCATATCCACAATCCTGCAAATGTCTGGTTCCTGATAAAATTATGCGCAGATGATGGTGGACGGTAAAAAACAAATGGTTACTAATAACCGAAGGTGAACTGGAGCATTGGATAAGAGTCGTCAACTTACGTAAATGATCCGCATATACACGGGCGGGCATAAAACTCCAATAGTCGTGTACAGTATACCAGCAAACAGATGCAGTGACATTGCGTGGAAGGTTCTTTGAGAAATGACCTCCTTTGTTATAGAATGACTTGGAACTTGGTCACTCTAAAATTAAAGTGAATTATCATAGTGGATAATTGGTATTGTTGATTGTAGGATCGAAGTTCAGGTCGCAAATAGTACACGAGGTGAGTCACTAATAATATATGATATCAACCAGGGCAGACCTATTTTATGAATTGGAAGGTATATACGAGAAGCTATGGTAAATAAATTTTGCCAGACTAATTTTGAGATTACTTCAATTGGAGGCAATTACTGCGGTCATTAGTCTGTTCAAAAATGATTCAATAACGTTATTACTATTAGAGGGAAGCCATCATGGATAATATTGAATTTGCGAATTGAGATGCAATCTTAGATGCTTACGACACACTCAAACTCGAAGGCAAACTTGACAGGGGTAAGAACCAGTGTGCTACATCGACTAATTAATATCTCTCTGGAAAAAAGTTAACGTTAACAGAACGGCAGCTTGCTCTAAGCGGACAGCAGACGTCACTTTCACTCGATTTTGGCCAGCTTACGAGAGTTCTGAAACGACAGCTGCTCGACGTTTGAGATTGTGCTGCCTTCAGATCTTGCTCTTTTCCTGGAACACATCCAATTAGTACCGTGCCAGGTGACCTATTAAGAGGTGTTTTGAACAGCATAAAAGCACTAGATGAAAGCTAACGATTGACATTGCATTTCATGTTTTACATGCCACAGTTTGGTACTTTGCGGTGTATACGTTAGTTGTCCAGTAGAAATTACCGACATATTTCTCTAAACAGTGTGGGAAGTTTACTAGTGATTTGCTTACGTCAGCTTTAGTTTAACGTGTAAAACGTGCACCTTTGATGGAATTCTTGGCTATACCACCTTCTACTAAAGTATGCTTCAGGTCCCAGATGTACTTTTGCTAGCATAATGCATCTGACAGTTCTGACAGTTTGAGACTATCTTATGCGCGGTAAGATTTCTTGTATGCTGCCTAAACGTGCGGTCGTGCGATCCCATCGGTAGTAACATTTATCAGGTTACCAGTAATGCAAAATGAATAACAACACGTAATTGAAAGTGAAAAGCGGGTTATAATAATATCTCAGGGGCTTAGACGACCTAATTTTAGAAGAGCGCCATTTTTATGGCCTTCGACTTTATGAGATTGTTCACGGTAACGCCCTCTTACGCCCTCATCTCATGGCCGCAAACCATAACCACGTGTTCGACAATTGTTTTTGTGAATTGACGTTACAAGCGTAGCCTTAGCCTTGTTATTGAACCTGAAGAACTCTTCACGTATGTTCCTACAATGTTTCGGTTGTCAAAACACTTTATAAAACGCAAAAACGTACTTGTAGAGTGTAAGATACAGCACTGTAGCGACAAGTAGATTGTTGCAAACAGAAGTCGAGGCGGTGACGAAGCCAAACCAGCTGAGAGGGTCAAAGGGGATGAAGCTGTAGGCGACGATGTGGAACATATCACAAGTGAAGCGCACCATCGCGTAGATGAGAACGGTCCTTTCGTTGCGGAAGTCCTTTATTTTCCCTATTTTGGCCTGCTTTGACATTAGATGTGCTGTGACGACCACGTAGCAGGACAAGCTTGCACACATCGCGCACATGCTGACGATAGAGCTGATCTTTGCCAGTAGGTACGTGTACGGTTTCGTCATGTCGAAACGTGAAACGATGGTGTCCACGTTGTAAACCAGGTTGCAGTAAGGGGTAAACAGTGCCGCGAGATACACAAGTCCATATGTCCAGCTGGCGGCCATGATAGCCTGAACGTCTTTAGTTGTTCGAGAAGCTTTTGATTGTGAGTTCCACCTTATGGACGAGAGTCGGGTACTTCAGGTTACAAATCACTCGAACGCGATTCAGAGCGAGTACGAAGCTAAGCAGAAGTTCAACGCGGACTGCTGTTGATAGAAGTTTAATGGATATGGAGTTAAGGTCCCACAGGTTGTCTTGGAACACATGCGTGAGGCCTGCTAGGACCGTTCCAGGTGCTGTAAGGAGTTGAACAATGCCGATCTGGGCCATTATACGGTAACACTCCACTTTGTTGAAGAATGGCCTTGTTATGAAAATCTGCAAAGGAATACCACAGCGGTGCTACTACTTAAAAGATGTCTGCTGTAGAAATCGAGACGAATAACTTACATAAATGATTCGTATGTACACGGGTGGGCACAGTACTCCAACAGAAGTGTACAAGACGCCGGCAAACAGATGCAGTGTCGTTGACATGGAGTGGTTCGTGATTTGTGGCTTAATGGTGTCAATTTTCTAAAACAGAAATTGTGACAAGCTTTGTTGCGTCTTTGTCACAGCTCGCGGACATGATTGTTTTTCTGACTAACCATAAATGCAAGTGCCATTGAACTGAAAACAGAAAGTTATTACGGCGTACGTTGATGCTCAAATGTGGCATATAACCTTAAGTGCATCAGAATAGCTGTAGTAAAAAGCTACGAAATGAATAATAGTTTATATGAACTGGGTCATGTGAATCCTCATAAATTGGAATCCTAAGCAACCGCTACAAGTCCTTCAAATGTACTCATCCTTCGATTACGAACAACACGTTCTCTTCAGGAAAGCAGAATATCTTTAATCACAGAGGTTGCCTGGATAACAAGTGGATCTTAAGCTGACTGACCTTTAAAAATGCAGCCAATCTTCGTCAAAGATGTCCAAAGAGTAGTACAAAGAGTACCGATTATTCATTAAATGTAAAAAAAAAAACAGAAAACACTAAAATATTCATAGAATCTGTTGGCTTGTTCCGAGTTCCGGCATATCAGGAAGAAAATAAAAGGCACACTTAGAACTCGATGAGAAACACGAATGGTAAGCACTTACTCATTTATTGCTACGAGAGCTTGTTTTTTCCAGGATATTAATGGAACTAACCAGTGCCAGGTGGTAAGGAACGGCATGTTTTGACCTGCCGCGTCCGTATGGTCACTATTGGTATAAGACACAAATACCGTGTAACATGAAAGGCGAGCCAACTCAGCGACGTTTCCAACACTGAATCAGTTAACGTGAGGGATAAAATAAGACCATACATGTTCTCTCATGTTGGGTTATTTATTTGTGTGCATATTTAGAAGTTCCTCGCGAGACACGAGTGCACATAACTTAAGAAGATCATGTCCCCAGGTGAAAACTTAGACCGAGAACTTATGCACGTAAAGCGCGAATATTACTGTCTATAGCAGGTGAAGACTTCGACAGTAGAAGTTTAAAAAAATCATGTAAACAGGGAGTAAATATGATGGGAACTTCCCAGACACGTCACAGGGGTTTTACTGTTTAAAATGTGCGCGTACTTATGATTTTAAATTTTGCCATTTTGTTTTGCTAGACAAACAATCTGACTATTCCGTCGATTTTCGTTGGCTTACTACATTAAAATATTCGAAGTTGTACGTAGAACATCACACAAGTACGAGTTCCGATATTCTGCGTCAACAAGGAATATGTGTGGTTTGTAATTTGTTTACCCTATAAGAAAAGATCGTAACTCGGTACATCCAGCATCCGAGGTATGCACATCAGACCTATCCTTACATTTAATGTTAATGGACGTGTCTTTACTTACCGTGCCTACCATGGTACTGTTTTCCATTTTCAGTAAACAAAAAGATTCACCTGCAAAAACAGGCGGAAAGAAATTGGTTTTCCTTTATGAAAACCGACCAAGATCGTTGTCGTCTAATGCGCAGATGTTATAAGGTGCTCACGATGATTTTTATTTACCATCGGTAACTTTCTGAGAACTTTGAATGCAGGAGAATTTCAGCGATGTGAACAATCCCCATGGCAGATGTTCTCAACAAAATGTGGCGTCTTTCAGAGGTTTAGAGACCGCATACTTCTCTTAATGATGCTGCATAATCCTCTCTAAAGCTGCAATCCCATGCATTGTATGAACGTAACCAAATGTGGAAAGCGCATTCATGGAATCACTCTATTAACATTACTGGGCAAATGTACATACATATCAACATATCAATGAAGGAGGAACCGTGTCAGTGATAACAAGGAACGATCGTAACGAGGAAAATCGGGACAGATGACTTAGAATATTGGCTGCATTGCCTGTTGATCCTTAAACAGATCTAACAGCGCGCCAATATCTTGCGTCTGATTCCCTAACGCCTGAGTCAGTGTGATTTGATACTGTAGGTTGTAGTACTTGGCCACAGCTCGGTCTTTTTCTATCTGCGCTTCCAGTGCCTGTTTCTGCAGCTCATCGTAGCTGGTATTCGTCGATGACGAGAACGTCGTTGGCGCGTTCTGTCCGCTACAGTTAGACACTGGCGAGAAGGCCGAACTGTTTAGCGGACTCGCTGGCCTAGCACTGATCCCGTTTATCTTCTGCGGCACTTCGTCCAGGCCGTTCATCTCCCTGTGCCTCTTGCGGAGCTGAGCAAGCTGCGCGTTGTCGAGGTACTTGGAGCGCACTTCGCTGTTACATCGTGTCGACGGCAACGAACCCGTGGTCAGGACCCCGGTCGTGGCTACTGGCTGTGGCGCGGGGGTAGTGGCCGCTGGAGTGGACGGAGAGGAAGCGGACGCAGAGACGGACGGAATTTCTTGTACGACTGGAGCTCGACCCACTATATGTTCCCATGCGAGAGCAATTCCTGCTTGTGCCACATCGCTGATGATGGCTTGCGCGGAATGGTGGTCCAGGTGCTCCAGCTTCTGAGGAGGGGAGCCGGAGACGTTCGACTCGTCGTGAACGGAGAAGCTGTTGGGGTCGTTCTGGTCGGCGCTGAGGATGTTTTCGCGGACAAAGCCGTCCAGGATGTTTGCCTTCAGCTTCAGCGTTTCGCTTTTTCGGGGGTCGTCTTCGCGACGTTTCTGAAATGTGCACAAACATCACAAAGGGATACGGTAGGAAAGTTGCTTTTCTCAATAATACAATGTAAAATGAATTATTTCATTTCAAATTCGGATAGAAAGGTTCTTAATAACTCTAATCTCAAGCGGAAAAATGCTTCTTGTTTGCGCTTTTAGATTTGAGAGCCTATAGAAGGTTTGGCATTTTCCCTTGTATTTGCCTGATCATTGATTTCGTGGCATTATATTTTCGGGCATAGAATAACAACCCTCTCTGTGTTCATATGTTTACCTTTTGTTTACGCATAGGAAGGTTGATTTGATTACACGCTATATCAAAACATCCCCCTCACATTCTTTGTTTGACCCATTTCCCACTCAATGACTCATCTTCTTTCTCTTTTCATCAGTTGTTAGTCATAGCAAAGGGCAGTCGCATTAATGAAATTCGCTGCGCCATAGGCGAAAACTAAAGTGTTCCTTATTTTGATCTATGGTTTCGTCAGCCGCGCTGACGTCATGGTATTTGTCTCTAAAATGTTATGTGACCGAGAACTGCAGTCAGTTCTTTGATGCTGTTCATATTTCCAAAAGGATTAAATTTCTCTTGGCGTCAGTTACTTACCAAAGCATCGCTCTTAATGCCGGGCCACTTGCTCTTTCGCAGGTATATCCAGTCCTTGCCGATAGTCCAGGAATGGCCGCGCCTCGCACATTCCTCGAAAACGCTCTTCCACGCCTCTTCCTTGCGGCTACGATCACAGCCATCATAGGAGCGTCCGAACAGTTCACGTTTTCTCTCGGCTATCAGCCGGACCAGCTCCATTTTCTCCTCGTGGCGGCGACTCATTTCTTAAAAACAGGAATGTCAGTTGCTTAACGGCGGTGTTGTGAAACTCGCGGATTATCCGACACAGACCGGACGGAATAGCAAACATCCAAGGATATCTCAGATTATGGATAAAGCATATGGATACAAAAAAAGATAAATATCGGTGTACGAAGATTAGGACTAGCGATAAGAATGGACGTATAAGAAAAATGAATAGTTGTTATTCGTGTACTTATGGCTAACAATGTCATTACTCACTCATGACGTGATTCAAGCTGGAAGCCATTGAAGATTTCGTTCGTTGTATTTTTGAGTTTCAGAGAGTACTGTACTTATAATGATACCGTTTTCTTAGGATTACTGTGGCTTAGGGGCATAGTTTAACGTGTAAAACAAAAGGTCAGGAAAGCTTATAGTGACGAGAAACATGGAACACATTTTTTCCCTACTAGGATTGTGCCTACGAAGAGTGCGTCATCGAACAAATAGAAGTTTATAAGCGTATTATGAAACCACGAAGAGGGTGACGTCAAATATGATTGTCTCCATGGCGATGACAAAGTACTAAACTGAAACCGGATATGATTGGTCGGAAAAGTAGGTTTGAAATCCAAAGAGCACTTTCATTGGCTATATCTGGAGAGTAAGGTATAAAACGTTCTATGCTCCGATCGCAACTTTTCTCAACTCATTGGATATGAAATTTGACCTCCTGTATACAGACGACTGTTTGGACGTAGAAGGTTTCCATTTCTTTTTTTTCGCAAGCAACGAACCCTTGATATGGCCGTGGTTTGAGAGGGGAGGAAAATTCGATTTTGGGCTAACCCACTGAGGGCGACGCAGCTGGAAGTGGCTCTGGAGTAAAAGCGAATAAAATAAACGCGTCGACGGCAAGCGACACTCTTCGACGCACTCTTTTCATTCGATCGCTCGATGGCGAACTGAGAAAAAAGATAAGCGAGGGGTTGAAAAAATCGCGGGTGCAAACAAATGGCTGCGATGGCGAGAGGACCCTCCCTCCCGGTTGTGTGTGTGTGCTGTGTCGGAGGAGATGGTTTAGTCGCCACGAAGGAATATGCGGCCCGCCGCGAAATGCCACGCGAAAATGCACTTTCCGTCGGAAGAGATGAAAAAAACGCTAAGGTTCTGTCGGGCGCGGCTCCGCAGCAAGATTAATAGAACGGCTGAAGTTGTGCATTCAGGCTGATTTTCTGAATTATGGAATTTCTCAGAAACGCATGGAGAGGCACTAAGGGAGCGAACGACGTTCCAGGTACGTTCCGTGGTGGGGTCAACAGGGTAGGAAAGAAAGGGGGAGAGAGCGCGACGGGGCAAGGTTTTACGATCGTTGTCATGTAGAGTCGTTGACGTGGTAATATGTATTAAGAAAATGTTAAGAGCGGAAAACAGAAAAGTGCAGCGGAGATAACGAGACTCTGTCGAAGACGAAGCGAAAAAACCGTCTTGACAGTATGATGAGCTCAATACTGACGTGGCCAAACCTGTACAACTTTGGGAGCACTGAACCTTCTCCTTCTTAAGGGGAAACAAATAAGCTGGTTATAGGTGGATGAGCTTTTTCATGGTCTTCTTGTTTGCCGACACTCATTCAGCCTACCGGTTAATAAGATCATGTAAGTCATTAATAGTGAGAGTAATGAAAAACAGGTTCGTTCTTTCGACACCCTAACTACATATATATATGAATATCAAGAAAGTGCGTATGACTATACGTACGCATGGGTATGTACGTATGAATGTGAAGAAAGGGCACTTCCCTGTGAAATGACAGCTATAAACTAGCACATTCAATAAGCCGTTAGTTGGGTGAATTTCAAAGCCGCAATCTTATTGGGAAAGGCAGAAAGAGCCAGAAAAGAAGCTTGAGTGTAGCGAGTAACAAGTAGCTTATGTTTGTCGCAAATGTTGTTATCGAGTATTACACTTGGAATCGGAAGGCTTAGGCTGCCTTTGTTGTACATATCTGTCTTATCTATAGGACAATAGCGTTGCCTTTAGATGTTCTCGTCTTTTTTTTCTAATTTCTAAACTCCATTTTTCACCAATTCTATGAATGGTCGCACTTTCGTACTTTTAGAAGTTTCATATTGTCGCGGATTAACTCGAGCTGGCTGAACCCTATTCCAAGAATATCTACTAAGCTAGCACCTGTTCTCAGAATTTTGGCTATTGTCTAAAGATCGGGGATATGTGGGCCCAAAGAACAAAAGCACAAGCAGCGAGCAGAACGCGTGCGCGTAGGCCACGAGAGCAAAGCACAACTTCCGTACCCTGTTGCATGTGGACGTCACCAAAGATGCCCAGGAAATTCCTCCCATTTTTTGCCAAAAAATGTCGTTTGTCTGTTATTTTTAGTTTAACACTCGCAACATTTTCCGCCGCCGCATCCGCTGTCACGTCTATCTGATTGCAAAAAGCGCACAGTGAAGAAGGGCGGAAAAAGTTATCTGTCAAGATGATCTATCCGCCGACGACGCCTCGTTGCGCCTAATGCAACTGTTCAAAATGAGCGGTTTTTCAACGACCATCTGCACTCTGCGTGCACTTTCCTCTAAGAATCGGGTGCGAAAAAAGTGGAACTAGGACAAGGAGGAACGCGCGCCGATCGCAAAGGGCAAATTGGAGTAAAGTGCAAACGGAGAAAACATCGATTTTAAGACGGGCTCAGAATTTTGCGATCGCTGTACGAAGTTCTCCGAACAAATTTCCGTTTTTCCGCGACGCGCGACACGTCGACAGTGCATGGTGTGATCACTTCTTTCCCAATGTTCTAATATTTTCGTTCTTGTTTAAAGCGAAACGAACTGATAAGAAAAGGGCCGATCACGAGACGACGGCTCACATTCTTCCGCCTCGGCAATGGCTCAGAAATAAGTGTAGTCAAACAAAAAAGACCGGAACTCTCTAGAAGACCAGGGAAAGAGTGCATAGGCGGTATGTAAGAGGATAGAACAGTCGCAACCTTTTGAATGCTGATAGGAGTCGAGGTTCTTTCATGTATGCCTATTATGTAGCGAGCCAATTCGCTTGGAAAACAATAACAATTCTGAAAACAACGAGAGGGTAACCGCTTACTCACTGTGTACTTTTCTGGCATTTCACCACACAAAATACAATTTTCCCCAGACCACAAGTTTTTTTAACGTCTATTCACAGTGAGTTCATCCGTCTACGATAGGTGGGACTGTGAAGAGAAGATAGGACTTAAAAATGTAAGGGAAGGAGAAAAGGGAACGATGAGACAGAGAAGCGAGCAAGTGATTCGCTTCGGAGGCCATAGTTTTAGTTATGCTGAAAACAGAGAGTGACGACAGCTCAAATGAATCACTTATTAGTGCCGGCTGGAAACAACACAAAGAGTGTATAAGCGTTACCATTTTGGAATGAGAAAGAACGGTGACCGGAACCAGGAAGCTGACCGCTGTAGCGATGACCTCAACTCCGCCGGATATGGACATGTCAAAGGTCAAAGAAACAATTACATTTTTCGCACATTCTACACTGTCATCGCTAGACCTTCAAAGAAAAACATAACCTAAATATCCAAGAAACATGGGAAATGACAAACAACATGTCACGACGATACATCTGGTCTCAAGGTTACCGAATTCTCGGACATTACACTACAGAGAAGTAAATACATTCTGCCATTCAAAACACAGTGAGTCATTTCCTCTTGTATCGGAAATGCCCTTCGTAAGCTATGAATGTAAAGTGGCAAAGTACACGTTCAATAAAAGCTCAAGAACGACATAAAAGAACAAAGAATCGAAGAGCAGCGTACCACCCAAATAACGTGGGCGCCCAAAATTAGAGCAGACGACGCGAGGAACGCCCGCAATTTCTTCGTGTCATCACAGCTGCTAAAAACCACCCAGAAAAATTGGCGTTTCTTCAGGCTGGCAAACCGGAATTCTTGAGGGGAACGCGCGCACTCGGGAGGGTCGCGACTTGGAAATGACATTTGGGCTGCGACCGTCGCTAGACACAACGTACAGAACACGGTAAAAAACGGACGTACAATGAAAAAGCGCTCTTGTAAACATACAGATGGCGCGCGTGTGGTTGTGCATGCGGCGTTGCAAGGCCAGCCGCCGCCCAGCGACGGCGCCCGCGCGGACGTCAAACAAAGTGCACGCAAAGGGCGAGTGGACGAAAAAAAGAAAATAAGCGAAATCGATTTTATGAAGTGAAGAGGGTGAGGGAACCGATTAGCGCACCCGTGGAGGGGCACCGAATTTCGAAACCGGTGCTCGGATGACGAAAGTATTTGAGGGCTGCGCGATGGAGGGATCGCAAGCGGAGGACGAAGGATATCGGATAGGCGGCATGGGAAGCGCGGGACCGCAAGGACGGTGCAAAGAAAAGGGGCACAAAGGCGAAAACGAGCATTGGAAAGCCGAGGTCGTCAAAGACTGAAAAAAAGGGATTCAATGTGAGAGGGCGAGTTTCGCACGGTCGATGGCAAATGAGTCACAAAGGTTCGCGGGGGATGAAAATGCACGAACCTGGACTGTCGTCGTTGATTTCGAGCGGACTGTCCGGAGCCGAGACGCTTAGATCCGTGGAGGTCTCCTCGAGTGCTTCGGAGCTCTGCAGTCGATCGATGCATTCTATTTTGATGCCGTCCAGGTTCACCGTTCCTGAGTGGTGACCCAGTTCGGGCATTAGCACGAATTCTAAGATAAACTCGTCGAATTTCGTTGTTTTCTTCACGGAGCCGCCGGACTTTAGGTCTTGGCTGAGACGTTTCTAAAAGTGTTGGTATAGGCCATTGTCATGAAAGTGGTGGATGTGTATCCGAATGCAATGTGGTTGCTGGGCCTTGGGTTTCAAACTCATTAAAGTGGGTTACGTTCTGAACGGTTTGATAGATCGCTGGAGATACGCGCAATGCGAACAATCCCGGTTCCGTTTTCTTTAATTTATTAACAAGAAACTAGGTGCGGTCAGATGTGCGATGTGGTCGTTTTGTGGCGTATGCACCAGATAAGGAACTGCGATGGTGTTTCTGTCGCCGCATGTAACTTGACATAGATGATAGATGGATGATAGGGTATATTTTATTAGATATATCTGTAACAATCTCAATTGGATTCTTCGATAAACTGAGATGACTTGGTGCATGACTCAGCAAGCGAGATTTACATGTGTGCGGCGGGACACCCTGGATTTTACAGTTTTCAGGAGTTTTAACCACGTGGGGCACACAAAGAACGTTAATTGTTTAATAAAAAAGTTCCAGGACGTTAAGTTCCACTTTTTGCTGGTTATCAGCGAAAGCATGAAATATTCGAGCACATCCCGTTCGTTTTATTGACGTTTATGGAAAAGAGACAGCAATATTTCAGTGCTTTTTTCCACCCCTTTGCTGGTTATCGGCACAGGAATGAAATATTTCACTGCTTGTTTCATTATGTTCCGCTTTTCGCTGGTTATCAGCGAAGTAATGAAACTAAATTGTATAAGTGAATATTTTGAATTCCACATTGCGTATTCAATGCAAATTATTTTTAACGCAGACGTAGTGCGTTGTTCTTCGCTTCGGAATGGTGATGTAATCGAAAAAATGAGTCACAAAACTGCTTGCAAAAGAATAACAACAGTTAAAAAAATATAAGAACATTTTAGTCTAGTCATTAAAAGGTTGGGAAACCACTTCGAAAGGCGTTCAACAAATTACAGTTGATATTGTTTCGATAGTGTTCTCTATTAACTCAAAATCAAAAAGACAAATTTAGTTTTAAGAAGGGTTGAATACCGTAGTTATTTGCTCGTGAGGTTTACTCAGGAAAAATTGCTTTAGTCTCACATCGAGCTGTTTTCTGAGATGTGTGCCCACAAGTGAAAGTACAGTGGCGCTGTCTCACGGTTGCTTCTATTCCTTGCAACTTTCTCACGGCCCGATTATGGCTCATTTCCTCTCCATTGGACTACCCACGTTTCTTTATCAGTGGAAAAGCGGCGAACTCACCAGCGCTTCGCACTTGATAACCGGCCACTTGCTCCTTCGCAAGTAGCACCAGTCCTTTCCCACCGTCCAGCTATGTCCTCTGGCGGCACACTCGTTGTAAATCCACTTCCACGTCATCTCCTTGGCCTCCTTCGAGCTCAGGCCGTCAGTGCTCTTGCCGAACAGAACATCGCGCTTGGAGCGGATGAGCTTGCACAGTTCCAACTTTTCGTCGAACCGCTTTCCCATTGAGCTCTAAAGAGGATTGACAACTACGGTAGCGAGCTATGGTACCTGAGGAAAAGCTCGCGATAACGATATTACGGCGCGAACGAAAACATCGGTTTGTCGGCCTTTGACAAACGGTGCTGTATCATCGACGGCGGCGCTTGCGAAAAGTGCGGGCAATTTGCATATACACAACAGCCGACGAGCGCGACGCCTAAGCCTAAAATGTTGCGATGTTGAGCGGGGCGGCCGCGAGGCTGTTGCGATGGGGTGATGGCGTCGTAAAAAAGATAAGAGCATTATGTGTTTAGGTCTCTAGCGGAACGGTAGTGCGTCACGTTTGCCTAAAAGTTGTCCTGGCCGGCTGTAGTGTATCACTTCCGATAAGGGGCCGTGATCTGTGGCACAAAGTATGTGTGTGTGCAGTTGCAACCAAGTAAACATTTTCGGAGATGTAACTGCCCAGGAATGAGCCGCGAAAAACTGCACGGCTTCCGATTAGGGGAGGACACTATGGAAAGGTACTGTTCATAGGAGAGCAAATTGATGACAGTTTCTGACATGACAATTGATGACAGTCTGAATGTAAAGAAATGTCCGATAGAATGCATGGTGCATGCCTATACTACTCCACTCCTTGGTGGTTCTTAGGAAAGTTCATAGAGTAAAAAGGAGGATGCTATTCGCTTTATCATGAACAGCGCTTGATTCATTCTACCATCTTTCTTACAAATATGTATCAACATTGTATGAACATAGACAATGAACGGTATTAAAGTTCACTACTTTAAACAAATGAGCTCCTTTCATGGACGTTAACTTTGTTACATTCGTCAATTTCCTTATACTGTCGTGGGAGGAATTTGTTTACTAGTTACCTACATTCTACACTAACGCGATAAGACTCAAAATAGAAGTAGAACTGTCCTATGTTTCTTATAAAAACGAGAATATTCTTGTCAACTGCTGAAGTCATTCTTGCCAACTGCTGAACTCACAAGAAAAAGAACCAGAAGCTAGCTATTGTTCAAATAAGAAAAGCCGCTGGAGGCGAAACGAGAAAACATTGTTTTTGTACTTTTGCCCTTATATATAAAAACTGAACTGTAAGTCATGAGCATTCAGCGAGTGTTCAGAAACTTCAATCAACACATATAAACAATAAACTTCTCAGAAGACAAATTATACGATCGATTAGGCAATTGAGCAGTTTCAATGACACATATTGTCTCTATGTCTGTGCACAAATGACGCATCCCTTTTGGTTGAAACCCATTGGGTGACGGATCATACCAGAAAAACAAGTCAAACTCGACTAGAGTTTAGGCACATCGAATTATCTCGGGGGCCGATTTGAGACCGAATGAGGTTGTGTGCATTTAAAACGTAGTGTACCTATTCGGATATTTTATCGAAAGGTCTTCACCGATAATGAGCATACTTTTCTCGCAGATTCAGTGTATGATATCATTCCTATCTTCTACAAACAGTCTATGAGGGGTTTAAAAAGCCTTTTAATTTTCCTATCATCCCCTAAAGCAGCAGAAATTCTTCAAGTTACTTAGCAATAATTTTCGCGGAAGACGATTAGATTTAGACAAAAAACAGTTTTGCTCTAGTTTTGTTCTTATCCTAGTAGTTTACGCGTCTTCTTTGTACAAAAGATTTACGAGGGGTAGTCATAATTTATTGCACCACCGTTAGGTTTTCCGAGTATCCCCGTTAATGACAGGAAGTCTTGGAGTTCGGTAATTGTAATTTTCTTAGAAGGTGGTTAGGAATATGAATACATTTTTGAGTCATCAATGAAGCACCGAAACATTCGAATCAATACCACCGGACATTCTATATTTTGAACAGCATCCCGGAGGCCTCATATCACAGACGAAAACAGAAATCGGAGCCTGGGGCAGATTAGTGCCTATGAATATCGTTCCGACCATACATATACACAGGCAACAATGCGGAAGCACGTTTGTTTTCGGACTCGATCGACTAATCACACGATCGCAAGTGTCCCGTAAAATAATAATAATAATAACGCGCGTACCATTTCGCCTCCTCTTTCCTATCCAATCCGAAGGCAAAGGGCAGCCACAAAGAATCATAAATTATGCATTTAACACGACACGTAAATCGAGCCCCTCATCCTCTGATCAAAATAGGCCGGCGGCTGTGAGGCGGCGCCAAACAGTCAAACAGCGAAATCGCGGTTGTTAAGCAGGAGTTGTTGAAGGTGGAATGTGTGTGCCTCGTTGTAGGTGTGCGGCGACCGATCGGCGCAAACGTCAACATTGGCCTAAACTTTGCTTAAGGTTTCTTTGCCGTGCGGCCTGGCCGCTCCTCCTACTCGGGCAGGACGATCCAAGGAGACGGTCCGCCCGCAACGATGATGAGTCAGTGCGGGTGGACAGGGTGTAAAAGGATGGCAGGCGCATAGGAAGTCGCAATGGTTGTCAACAATCCGGATTAGAGGCGGTTTCCAACGAAAAGTGGAAGAGATTAACTTTTAATCAAAGCTGGAAAGCCTTGCCTAAAGGGGATTAAGGTCGTCGCCGATTAAGCCGAGCGCGTACGCTTGCCGGGGTAATAACGAGCATCCGTCGAAACGCTGGGCGTGCGGGAAGGTAAGGCGGCCGAAGCCTAGGAAATCAACGTCGATTTGTCGACAATTGTTTGTTGATTAATGGATGAGTGACTGTTGCCTGAAGGATGTTCACACATCGATCACTTTTGGTCGGCTTTGAGAAGAAGGAAGGCGGAAAGAACTTTCGCTAATGTTTCGACACAGACGGGATACGCGTAGTGTAGCAGTCGGCACATGTTGCAGAAGCGGGGTATTAAGAGCCTCGAAGAAAAGATGTAATTAATAAGAAACAGTGCTATTAGCGTTGAAACCTTAGTCTGCACAAGGAAACGAATGGAAGGACAGAATATGAACGTGCAAACACCTCCTAAAACATCTTTTTAGGTGCCACACGCATCGATCCCTTTGTACATTGATCTTTTTCCGTAAACATTTAATACCATCCTCAACCATTTACTAAAAAACAATCGTGCCAAGAGGTGAGCGAGGAGTGGGGGTGTAAGCTATGATATGTGTATCACTTGCACAGATAATTGCTAATTGCCAGTTTGTCACGTTATAATTGATTGTATGGGCCCTTTCAAGTGGTTATACATGAATCATTGCAGTCTACCAACCGGTATGTAGTTTATGTGCTACCATATCATTGCGAGATTTCCAGAGAATATAATTGACCTTGGCCCAACCAACTCCAGAGAGAATATGGCCTTCATAAAACCCACTTTCGAGTGCCACACGCGTCGATTCTTTTAAATGTGGGCATAAGCTCCACTAAAACATGTACCATCCTTAACCATTTGCTGTGAAACAATGGCGTCAAGAGGCAAGCGAAGAATGAAGGTGCATGATATTTTCAGCATTTGCACAGATGATTATCAATGCACATACGGATCTTTATGTACATCACCGTATATATAGCCTATCCTTTGTTTGGTAAGACTTGCCCCGGTATTAATCCAATACACCGAGGGCAAACCGTGCCAAAATGAAATGGATCAATCCAATTGATCGTCTTCGGTATTACACTGATTATAAACGTGGGCAGGACTTGTGGAAAACAAACACCAACTCCTTTAGCACAAATCCACACGACGATGTTTTCCTGGAACGAAATATGCTGCTTACTTCCTTGTGTTGGAGTCGATGGTCGACATCAATATTCCTGCTAAAATTCAAATCGGAGCCGGAAACAACATTCTGGCTTTCTGTACAAAATGTGTTCTGCCAATATAATTAGAAGACTACGGTAACCCTACGACGAGTAAACTCATTATTCTCTCGTAGGAATTGTTGACATACTTCTTACAAGACACAAAATCACGCCGATCGAATTTCGAAACCTGTAGATTGGTTTGCTGTTAGTCCGTTGAAGCAGATTATGGAAGACATTCAGGAGCGGATGTAGTTGCAGAAGGCTCTCTGAAGACATGTTCCTGAGAAAGCCTGCAATGCAGGCACATTGAAGATGCTGGGAAACTGTCGATTTGGAAATTGCATGAGTAATGTGTGCTCTCGTGGTAAAGTTCTCATTTGGTCTCACAACGAATTGCCTCATTCCACAATAAATGAGGCAGCGGTTTACATGTGATCCGCATGTTGCAGACTCTGTTTTACTCTGTTTCCGATACTGCTGTTGATTTTAGAAATAAAACAGGATCTTTTGAACAATAAGTACATTTTGCTTCTGCAGTTAATATAATAAATATACACTACAATTTGACAACTTCTGTGCAGAGGAAAAACTCTGAACGCCATAGCTATAAGCCATGAACATAAATCATAAACCCAGAGCTTTTTCGTCTGGGAGCGGATAAACTGGAATTACAATATTTTCATCCGATTCGAAACGTTCCAATGAAATTTGTTTCCAAAGCTGTTAGTATCCAAGGCATTAATGATTCACAATGGTGTGCTTGGGCCAAAAAGATCAGCGGCCCGAGATCAATTTGCATTGCTGCCGTAGTCGTAACAAACCTCTTTGAAGCAAAAAATAAGCGTCTTGTTAAAGACTGGTTAACTGTGTCCTTGTTAGATACCAATTTGAGAAGCCAAGTTCTACCGAACTTGAGACGCCAAGGTCTATCGAAATGACCACGAGAACATTATTCTTTGGCTAGCAAAAAACACATGTTTTATATGCCCCAAAAATGTGCTTAGGATAGATTGGGGCCTGTCGCGACTGCGCGACTCGAAACTGCCCGTCATCGCCGAGAAGGACATTCGCATCGAGACCAGGACCGTGAAGCCCGCCGTGACCGTGACTCCCGCCGTGAGCTACCGCGGGATTTGAACGACCGTGCGAACGACAGCGTCTGGGAGCGCTTGGGAGGAGACCGCGAGCAACTGGAGAATCTAAAGAAGCGTGGATCGGACCGCCGCATCGACCGCTCGTAATACATTGCTAATCTTGTTACACGTTTTGTTCGTTTTATAAATTTGCTATAATTCTTCACCACATTGCGATCACTATTTGCTCATTAATGAGATGTGGGCGGTTGTCCACTAAACGACTTCCTGGTGCATGTTGCTGTTTTGTCATGCCCGCCAAGTCGCCGCCCCGTGTTGCGTGACGAGTCGTCCTTGGCGAACAAGATTGTTCCACACGGTTTGTCTTGTTCGGTCTTCAGCAGGTGCTCTCAAAGACACGATGGTAGGTTTGGTCGGAGAGTATTCAAGCTATTGTGTATTTGAAGATCGGTTGGTTCCATATCTGTGCTCGCCAAATGGTCGTCGACCGTTATGGAGAGGAAATGTGGAAAAAAATATTGTAGGTTTATGAGAGAGCGTTCTATTGCATCAGAAAGAGATTTGTAGATCAGACGCTCAAATGGACCCAGAAAAACAATACGACAGCAAGACGAGTTATGAGGATAAGGAGTTGTTTCAAATTATAAGGTCGATTTCTCTGGACACAGGTACCGCTCCTTGTGCAAAGGAAGCTAATCACGATCGTTTTAGATATAATAGTGGAAAAGGTTTGGGAGACGTTCGGAGAGTACTTCTTCGACCACGCCTGGAAGAACGGATTTGACACGATGCTGAAGTCTATGGCCGATAATTTCGAGGTGCGCTCCTTCCTCTGGACTCCTTTTAAGCTACTACCCTTTTAAACAAATAATAGAAAAGCACTGGTCGGATTTTGTCAGGTCTCAATCGATTCTTGTGGGAGTTGAGGGTATATGAGAGGAACCAACTACAATTGACAATTTAAGTCACAGTTTGGGCTTTCCGAAGTAGATCAGCAGCTAATGCTGGGGTTCTAGTGGGGAACCAAGAAGGAAACATACAGAAAATTATCAAATTCTATTAAATGTACGATCTATGTACTTCCCTACTTAATATCGAGCGGATCTGATAGGGCTAGGTTCACATATAGCTTCGCTTAAACATATCGAATTTTTAACAATTTCATGGATGTGGTTGGAATTGAATTAGAGCAGAATGAAATGTTATTTTTTATATGCATATTCATATTCACTGCTTTATATATAAGGAAACTTCTTGGAATCCGATGTACTTTGATATTTTCCGTCAATAATTAACATCCATGAGCAATTAAAATCTCGGTCGGCACGTCAACTGACATCCAAACCACGCAAGCGTCTTTTAAAATTCACCACTTGGACTAGAGGACCCCCTTGCAGGCGTCATTTATGAATGATGCATCAAATAGACAATCTTCACCTCTGTTTGCCCGCACGTTATATTTGACGTTTGAACATTGAAAATTCAGGACTTCTTGGAAAACCTCAATTCCATACACTACTACATCCTTAAAGTCTACTTTGACATCGCAGTACAAGGACCCACGTTCCAAAGTGTGCTCCAAGCAGATGGAACCATTAAACTCCACTACTACTCGCATCGAGATGGGATGTATCCAGCTCTTATTGGTCGGTTGCCTCGCACAAATAATGTCAACTTTTCAGCTCTTTTCGTTATAGGTCTACTTCGTAAAGCAGCTCGTAAAATCTTTAACATCGATGCCAAAATTATCACGTTCGAAAGAAGTGAAGTTCGTCGAAAGAATGCCATAATCGAGCATGTTATATACAATATTGAGCCGGCTTCCAATGATATATCCGGTTTCTACAAACAGAGAAGTCCACGCGGAAAGAAAGAGATTCCACGACTAGTAAGAAAACACTTATGATATGAACCATGAAATCCTTTAGTCTCTTCCCATCTCGGCTTCTACTTTCGCATCTCTGTTTCCAACTCACATTTGCTTCAATCGTCAGCTTGTTGTGGAGCACTGTGGGTCCTTTCTCAAAGACGAATTCAACCTCTCGCCAGGCCAGCCTCTTGTCGACTTTATGTCGATCGTGCAGCCGGATGATGTTCAAGTACTCAACTTTTTATCTATTAGGGAGATTTATCCTCTTTTTAGATGACTTTTGAAGACATCGAGACCCATCTAAATAGCATTTTTGTTTGTCAGATGAACAACTATATGAAACGCGCAGAAGCATCTGAAAAGCGTCTTTCGTTGAAAGGGCAAATGCACCTTGTCGACGGAGGGAGCTACATTCTTTACCTTAACTCACCTGAAGTCACTTCGGCACACAATTGCCGCGATTTAAACATGTACGTTAGCGACTTGCAATATCATGATGCGACCAGAGAAATGATCATGCTGAAGGAAATGTGTCTGCGTCAGAGAGGAGAAAAGTGAGTGGTGCACATGTTTCTGTCAATTTTCATGGAGAATCTTCAGTGGGAAGCTGGAAGAGGCTGTGTGCGTTATGAAGACACTAACGAGCGAGATGGAGGAGTACCGGCAACGAGCGGATCAGCTGATGTTCGAACGAATACCAGCGGAGATCGCTAATGAGATGCGTGATGGGCACACGGTGGAAGCTCGTAAGTCAGCGTGTATAAGGCAAACTGCTTCTGGTGATGACTCTAGCCATAGGTTTTCCATGCGTACAAACCAGGGTAATGATTTTGATGGAAATGACCAAGATATGACCGATCGACATGTCGGGCACAAATCGAACGAAATGGTTGACAGCAAACAAAATAGCTGCTCAAACTGTCTTTTGGTGTTAGAATCGACACATAAGATATATATATATATCCTGGAAATTCAACTGTCCTGAGTTTAGAAGAGTTCGCCTCTGCGACCTGCCTCGTCACAGTGATTTGCAATTTCGACATAATTTCAATGCAATGCCAACCTAAAGAGATCATCGCTATTATGAATGACCTTTTCCGCCGCTACGACAGCCTCATCGATCGACTACAATGTTACAAAGTGCTTTCCATAATGGACAGCTACTTCATCGTGGCTGGAGCACCAAAACCATGCGACAATCATGCCGAGAAGATTATGAACCTAGCGTTGTGCCTGCTGGTAGAGACGAAGCAAGTCAAAGTTCCCAATATGAACCTACCGCTCATGGTATGGTGTTATGATTTTGAAAACCACATCCAGTTGACATTTTAGCTGAAAGCCGGAATACACACGGGCTCTATTGTCGCCGGAGTCATGGGGACTTCACAGATTCGATACGGTGTTCTCGGCGAGACGGTAAACATTGCCACGCGAATGACAAGCTATGCGGACAGAGGGACAATCCTCGTCAGCCACACTTCGAAGTTACACGCCTCAAAGACGAGCAACGACAGTTTCGTCTTTGAAATTCGCGGATACGTAAACTCGGCTGTTAAGAGCGCCACATACGCTCATTTTCTCATTAGCAACAAAAGGAGAAGCATTTGGGAGATCATGGAGTGCGAGCGTCGTAAGCTTGACAGCACAGTTGATTGTTTCTCAATAACCTCACTTTCAGCACATGAAGCATCGATAGACGGATACCGCGAAGCCCATACTATGGACGACCAAGTGGCCTGGGACCATGCAGAGAAAAATATGAGAAAAGTGCGTCAGATAGTGGACGCATTTCGAGGAGAACGATCCGAAATTTCGAAAGCTGCTGAGAAACTTCGCCACCTGCGTAAGACCTGGACATCGCGGGAAAGCAACGATTCTGGAATTAGTCGTGGCTGTGGGTCTCGTACCGATTCAACGGTGTGCACCATCTCTTAGAGGGCACCATAATGATGCTAGTCAATGCACATGTGCTTTTACACTGTCTTGTACTTATAACTGGATTCTGCTACAATATGTTGTGACGATATAAATCATCTTTTATGTGTTTGCGATTACACTTTGATTGCGAGGATTTTAGGGTAATATAGAGAAACATCGCTACGCCAATGATCGACATGCTCGACAGAAAAGTTCGTTTTCAGTCAAGGACTCATTCAAACTCCACAGAAGCTTGCGTGCATTGGATAACTGCCTTGAGAGCTACAGCCCCGCTTTTTTATGTGCTTTACCGAGGGCTCGGTTCCAACTGTTTCCGGCTAACGAGTACAGCTTATCCTAAAACAGATCAATGATTTCGAAAACTTAAACCGACTTAAACCACTCTTTTATTCAGATTAAAACCAGTTTTACACTTGAGATTCATTGGATATAAATACGTACACGAATATGATCATGAGGGGTCCTTCTTCTTGACACCATACAGAGCAACAATAATCATAATCATAGTGAAAATGCAAAGAATAATTGGGGCAGCTACCAGTTTCTTCACATCAGACATCTGCAACCTCCTCCTCCTCCTTCTCGCTGGAGGACTTTGCTCAGCACATCCTACTGTCTCTACTTGAACCGCTAAACGATAGCCGGTTCAGATCGTAATGAATTGCTGTATCTTACGGTCGTATGATGGCGGAGGTTGCTGGAGGTACAGTCTACTTTCACGTAAGTGTTGCGCAGTAACCACATGTGATGACGGCACTACGATAATCACTTCCTTCGGGTACTTTTGTGTGTCGGTTATGGCTTCGTTGTAAGACGGCAACGTGTCCTCGGCTGTGGAGGCGCTTTCAGGACTTGGTTCAGGACGGGACATCTTAAAAATAACTCATAAACCTAACGGAGGTGGTGCGCTCAAATGACGGGGCGGAAAGAGGGAAAAGTTACCTGGAGCGCACTGGAAACAGACCAAATGCGGAAAGGATGCGCCCGCATCTGGCATTTGGGAAACGACGCAGATCTGAAAAACACCATATGATGGAGCTTACGTACGTTCGTCCACAGTGAAAACAGAAGCGAGAAATGCTGAGAGAAAGACAAGGTTACGTGAGCATCACGATGCACGCAGGCGTCCTTATCAGCTATTGTTGGCGGCATCACATGGCTCGCAGGGCGCACGGGGCGAAAACGCCCCACTGATAAGAGGAAGTCAAAGGCAGAGGGGTTCAAAGGGGTAAGCGGTTTATTGGCGCCGTTATGTGTTGGTAAGTTGTCCAGTTCAACGCCAAAGGGAGTGGGCACTGTTTAATGTTCATAAACTGCGCAAAGCTGTCCGTCGATCATGACGCGTTTCATTTCGAAGTTCGGCATTTCCAGGCGCATTTTGACGTCGCGGGCCTTTTCATCGCCAACCTTCACTTTCAAGTCCATGTCGAGGTTGAAGCCGGCCATGTTGGCGTTCAGAGGAAGGCGGCACTAAAAAGAATGATGTAATAGGCTTTGATAATATAGAAAAAGGGTCTAAAGATGACAAAAGCCAGTAACTAGGAGATCCAGATCACGATATTTGGTATAGTATCTTCAATTGCCACTTACGTTCACTGTCGGAATGTTAATGGATGATCCTTCCACGAAGCTTGGCTCGTTCTCATCTTTTGGCTGGAACAGATCCACATTTCCACCATTTACGATCCTTAAAGTGAAATGAGTAAGAACAGTGTGGCCTCACAGTAGTAAACCTACAGCTTCCTGACATCCTCAGCACTCATCTTGTTCCGAACGATACGTTTCATCTGGTTGACCTCCATCAAACGTGGTTTCAGCGAGTTAGGCCAGATTTGACGAGACACCTAAAAGGTTTCGACGGCATTAGATAAGGAACAAAAGGCATAACTCACCATTTGTTTTCCATCACATTCAAAATAGTGCGTCCGGCACGTGTAGTGGGTGCCCTTTCCGTCCTTGAAGACCTGGCTGTAGCTGTCGCCCTCTCCAACGTTTATCGTCGACGTTTTGCGAGCGAGGTACTTGCTTTGGCAGGTCGACGTCCCCGTGTCCGGTCCGAGAAGGCTTGCATCACTGTGATCCGGATTCTTCTGCTTCTTCAGTATATGTGCCAGTTTCTGAAAACTTATTTGCTGTGAAGATAAAAGACGAAAAAGCCAAAATACAACCAGTTAAACGGTAATGACTCACCTTTTCCGCGCGTTCTAATGCTCTCTCTTCGCACTTATGCGCCGAACGCTTCAACATTTGAGGAGAACGGGGCTTTCCCGGCACTGAAAACAACGGCATATGACAGGTGGAAGCGGATATTAGAGAAACTTGTTAAAAATCGACTACAACCGAGTGATCGAGGAGCTCAAGCAAGAATGAAATTGAGGGACTGAAGGAGACAAATGCAAAACTTGTTTCGTCTAGACTCTACTGTATACAGTGGGGGCAAGAGGAGTTGCTTAGGCCTGCTGTTTTGAGCGCGTAAGTGTACGCTTCCCGAGTGAACTCCCCGATAGAGTTTTTATATGTGTATGACCTGACGCCTTAGGCAAAGCTTAAACGCCAGTCACAAAGCACGGCTATGAATACTGGGGAAACATATGTTTACCACCTTTGTTGGTATAAAAATGACCAGGTGAAAAGGTACCTTTAGAAGCTATATAGACAATGGGTGTTTTACCGTGCACGTCTGATGTAAGGTTCAAGAAGTGTGATGTCATCAGTTTCCTGTTTCGAGATACAGGAAAAATGGAGAAAAAACAACGATCAAGCCTTGTTATGCTGCTGAAAGTCTTTGATTCTTCTAATTCAATAATGCCACGTGTTAACCGGTTTTATGCACGTAGTCTATGAGCAAGCGAAGGAAGTGGTTAACATTATTTATCTTCGTATGACGCTGTCTTTAAACACAGAGGAAAAATTTGCTTGGTCCATCTTACTTAGGCTGCCTGTTGCAAACTTTAAATGGTTAGAACCTGCTCGTTTTGTTGCGAAAAGAGTTACTTTAATCCTTAGGACAGAAGCGCCAAAAATATGATTGTTACAGAAGTGACCATGTTAGGGAGAAGAAACCAGCAGCTAGTGAAAGTGTTGGTGTCCGGTAAGAAACATTACGAAATTGGAGAGTGTTTGCAAAGTAGCTCGTTTTCAAAACAACGACTCATTCATTCTCAGAAGTCTTTCCGAGTTTGCTTTTTCTCGCTTGCGTATTTTTCGTTTTCGTATTTGCACAACAGCGGTGTGATGTTTGCTTCCCGAATACCTATTACTTATTCAGTTATTATCATTAACATTGCTTACGGAATTGTGAGCAATGAACGAAATGAGATTACCATCTTATGTACAGCTGTCTATAATAAACGACTTTATCTCGACCACACGGTAGCCTTGCTCTCTTTCTCATCGAGTGCTCGGAGGTTCAATGTGGTCTGGTATCAAGATCATCCAGTATTTCTTTATATTTGTGCTCTCTTTTGTTAACATCGCCCTAGTCGTACACTTCATGTTGAAATCGTCATCGACCGGCTGGAAGACACGTTCATCGTTGTTACTTTTCCTTTTTTCCATCATCATAGTGTCCTGCTGCTATGTACAGTTCTCCGCGATATGGCTCTTATATACGTTCGATCTTCTGAACGATTTCTCCTACGTGAACGTCCTCTTCATGCTTTCGGGCAACATCACCACTTCGGTCAGGATTTTCTACGACATAACGACCGTTATCCTGCTGTGCCACAGGATCTGCTCAATCAAATGGCCCGTCAAGCATGTGGATTTTGGGTTTTTCTCTATTTCGTTGGTCTCGCTCGCCGTAAGTAGTGCGTCTTGTACTGCACTGTTGTACAACGGCTTCGTTGTGTTAGGATCAAAATGCATCAGGACATCGAAAACCGTTAATGGTAAGCAAAATCTTTATTTGAAGCAGTCGGATGTTCCGTATACAGAGAGCGGATTGTGCGACATTAGTACTACAGTCTACAATAGCCTCTTCTTTGGCATACGTTTGGCGTTCTCGGTGCTGGTCGTCGTTGTGGGCATAGTCTTCCACTTGGTTTATCGACAGTACAATAGGCAGCTTGTCACTGTCCACAATGCAAAAGTAGGCTAAACTATTCCCGTACTTATTACGATAAGTCATATCTATAGGTGAATAGGTTCGTCATGTCCATCTTCTACTTGAAAGTTATATTCGAGGTGGTTCCTTTCGCTTGCGACAACATTCTTAGAAGCACTGTAGGTTACCATACACGTACATATGAGTAGGGTATACCCGTTCAGATTGGTATATCCGTAGCTACCTACATAGGTGCGTATGGAGCGCTGGGTGGAGTAGTAGACCCTTTCTTATGCTGCTGTGCTTACCTTGTACCGTTCATGCAAAAATCGAAGAAGGCAACACCGCAGATACAGTTGTCGATTATTCGAGGTTAGGCAGTGGCGATGCCTCTGGCTCACTGAAGTCTTCTATGGCTATCATTTTAAATTGTCAGTCTTATGTCTTTACGAATAAATAGAAAGTACCACTCCACTTACTGCACGACATCGTCTAGGTCCGCTTAGCAATTCAAGAAGCACTTGTGTCTTTAATGGACATCAACATCGTGGTTTACCGCAAATAATTAATCGTTAATTCATCGAAGTTTTTCTAAATCTATCTTTTGAACTTCTTTTGAAATCTATCTTCTAAATCTACCTCATTTGAAAGCGTTAAAAACAGTCGAAAATGAGATATCACATAATATCACAAAATACGCTTTAGCCAATACGCAGAATTGTTCTTCGACATTCCCCGTAAAAAGGTGAACACCCGTATTGTAAATAAACTTTGCTCCCCACACATCCCGCATCTTATCGGAGATTATACAAACAAGTTTATTTGTTGAAAACGCAAGGATGGCTTTTCCCGTTCCCACTTGAGATCTTAATCTTAGGACATAAATGACGACTCAACAGTGCTGTTCTACTACGTGCATTTGGAATCAAAGATCACTTCCAAGATTCTCCTGCCTACTCTTGTTTTAGACTCTTGCTTTCCTCCATTCACTGGAGGTGGTGGAGGCTGCTGCGGTGATGGTGGACGAGGCTGCGGTGGTGGCGGTGGAGGTTGCGGTGGAGGCTGCTGTGGTCGCGGTGGAGGTTGCGGTGGGGGTTGCGGGGCAGGAGGAGGAGGAGGTTGCGGTGGAGGTGGTGGAGGATGTGGAGGAGGTTGCGGAAAGAGGAAGAAGCGAGCTGTTGAGGATCACGAAGATGAAGTGCACGATGTGAAAGATGCGTGCAACTCCAATAAGCTCAAGAATCTAATTAGCCAGGTAATCTGCTTTTTCCTGTTAGCAGGTAAAGCTGAGCATTTCAGTCAATCGTTTCAGGCGACACCGAGAAATCGGTGATCTCCATCAACGAGCAACTCGAGGGCATCGCCGAAGGCAAGTTTGTGACTTGGTGCTCTCCTCGAGTGGAGTCCTTCCACTTCGCCACCACCATGGATATCTACTGCTCCGTCAGCGAGCACAACATGACTTGTACCGTATTCAATCACTGATGTCCTATTATAACTACGAATTCGTGCAATTAACACAGTGTTTATCGGTGTCTGTAACCAACCCTTATACACGATCGTTTTTAGAGTAAACAAAACGTACGTAAAACGGGCATCTTCAATTCTAAGTCACATCTTTAAATTGACGTAATATCTGTCGTATATGATGTCATGAAAATTGTTAAACAATGCAAAGTGAAAGAGCCTGTTGTTCTGTCAGCGGTCGCTGTTGGCTACTCAGCTATTTGTATTTCATTGAAAGAAAGGATTAAAGCATACTTGTGAACCTTGAAGCATGTACTTTCCGAGATCAATAGAGGCGCTGTGAGTAAGCTTCTTACATTCAGAACCGAATTGTGAAAAAACTTGTTTAGTTCCCAGTGTTCAGTTCGTGTGTTCCACGAAATTCTCCAAATATATAAGCATGCTTAGTCCATGTGATTGTAGCAAGAAAACGAACTTTTTGTTTTTTGAACCTAAAGGTCATTTAATTTCTTAATTTCCTGGTCTTTGTGTTCTTAGAATTGCAATACACTGGTAGAACTCCGTAATGGATTCTGAGAAAGAGCTGGTTTCAGTTGTATTTTCTGTACATAGTTTCACAAATATTGTTTTGGTCTACAAAAGGCCTTTTTCTTTATATACTGTCACTGAACAAGTAGTAGACGCGGGGGCATACGCTCTCTTCCTCTTAAATATGTACTTATCCTTTCCTGCATTGGTGAATGAAACTACCTTTTACATACTGCACAGCTGCACCAACTTCTTGTTCGAGAATTTCTTAGTGGGCAGGGCAGTACTAGGCGGGACGGATCTTGCACCTCTGGCCGGGAAGAAAAATTGCGACATTCCTCAAGACATGACTGAAGCACATATGTATTTCGACAACGCTTCAGTATTTGTATTTGGCTTGGAGCTTCAAGGTAGTGGCGATCCTACAGCGAAGGATGTTGCCGTCGGTTCGATTATGCTAATTGTACGTAAACTGGTTCTTTAGGGAACTTTTTTGTGTGTTCTCCGGCTATGGAATTGAAACTGATGAGTCGAAAACATTTTTAAAGGACCGCTGATCGCAATGATTAATTAGCTCTATTAATAAACAAGTTGATTTATAAATACTACTACGGTATACGCTACTGACGTGATCTTTTGGATTCCAATGGTGTTTTGTGTTTATGTGTTTATATCATCTACATATGCAGTTATATCGCTCCACCGGATCAGTAGCTATTCCTGGAGATGGTTCTGCATAAATCGGATTAAACAGTGTGGCTTCCTAATGTAAACTACTTCCGGAGCCTGTCTTTCTTTCCGTTGATCTTTGGATTGAAACTAGGCGAACAGATCGGTGTTCGTAGTGCGCTAAACTCTTTCATTTTGAGTTTGTATCAGCTTGAAAGTTCGCAAAAAAGGGTAGAAGGGCGATCCATTGGCGCTTTTAATCTGCGGAAAGTAACTTATGTGAGCCCGTACAACAAACCCGCACTTCAGCTTTCTCTACTAGCCGTATGCTTCGGAACATTCAGCATCTACTTAATATGGAAAATGGACATATTCCACAACGCTTTCGGCTGGTTCTGGGCAACACTATTGACAAGTGAAGTCGTCAGCGCCATTATTCATGTCTTTTACTCTGCACCGGTCACTATCATGTAAACATTATACTCTCGGAACACGCAGAAACTTAGAGTTTAGACAACCTCAACATATACCTGTGTGGCTTGGAATTGCGGTCTTCATGGCTGGCTACTTCTTCGCTGTCGGAGGTTGTGTTGTTCACCAGCTTGTCTCGCTTAACCGCTGCGTTGCGATATGTTCCTACAAGGTACAAGAGGATCTTCAGAAGGGCCAACTGCATCAAGTTCATAGTCGCTTGCTGGATTCCAATGCCCTTTGTGATGGCATGCTTCATTGGTAGGTTCTTTAGCAAAACAGTGATAACAAGTTGGGCGTTTGAGTGTTTTCATGCAACATGATCGGATATAGTCCCCAACGCTACGAGTATTCGTTCATTAAATGCTCGCCCGACGCAACCCGCGACTACTCCGTCATTGGAACCATCGTTAACGATGCTTGCCTGTATCTTTCATGCTCTTTTTGTATCGTCTTAGATGTCGTAACACTTTGCCGAATCGTCTACATACGGAAGGTAACAAATACGTTGTTTGATTCCTTCCAGTAAGGGGATGCGTTTTAGGTGATCAGTTTGGGATTACAGGATAGCCATTTCCAGAGGGACGTGCGATTCTTTCTGCAGGTATGTTTCTGTTCCATACAATCGTCAAGACATGTGCAGACGGCGGTGCAAAATGTCATAATGGTGGCTGCAGCGACGGCCATCGTTCTTGCCAACAATCAGCACCATGTCGACAATGAGCTGATTCACATATTTGGATTCAACACTCTGATCTTCAAGCACGTCAACAACGGGTAAGCAATTGACTGATAATTGCTTTAACAGTGTGTGCGGTTCCAGCGCGGCTTTGATGATCTTCAACCCTGAAGTGAGAAGGATGTTAGCCGGTCGGGTGTCCGAAACATCCAGTGCTTTCTTAAGCACATCAACGAGGAATTCTCAACGTTTTCATCGAAACCCTGTTAATTATGTGTCGCAGTGATGCGCATGTTTATATTATGAGCTTTGTTGCATCAAGTTCCACGATTTATGCATGTTTGGCTATGCTTTTATCAGTCTTGGCTTGCTCGGAATGTATTTGCTCTTCTTTTTTTTCCCTATTGGTTGAATTACGACATTCGACATGCCGCCATCCTGATATGCACAAAATATAAACAGAGGCCAACAACGGACACATTTTCGTATCGTGATATCCTTAATATTCTGCCGCTCAACTGGCAGAACAACACTTTGTTGATGGCCACACTTCGTTGCTGCTGCCCAGACGATTTCCA
>JADLIF010001446.1:0-12327 GCA_016648015.1 Steinernema khuongi | reverse complement strand
CCGGTCGAGCTGGTTGTTCGTGAGTTTGATCTTGTCGAAGGAGACCGGCTGCTTGGCCCAGTGCGCGCCCACGGCCGGCGAGTCCGCGTGCACGTGCACCCGTCCCGGGAGCTCCGCTTCGCCTAGGGGTACGGTAGAGTACAACGGTAGAGTAGCAAACAGAGGGATCAAGAGTGCTTCCAAGCCCAAGAGTCGCCCAAGAGTCAGAGGGTCGTTCCTTACCGGGGCCGGTTTGGAGCCAGCGCGACTGGTGGAAGGAGTAGCGGTAGCGCTTGTGGTCGACGCAGACGAAGTCCACCATGAGCGAGTAGCTGGCGCCGGGCTCCAGGCCCTCCACGAGCACTTGGAGTGGCGGGAACATGCGGCGACCCGACTTAGTCACAATCATCTCCGTGCCGAGCGCGTCGAAGCGCCGCCAGAGCTCCGCGGCCTCCAGCCGCACGGCGACGTTCCGGAGCGCCGGGTGGGGCTCCGGGGGGCCCTCCGGCCCGATGAGGTACTCGATCGAGAAGCGCTTCGCCATCTCCACTGACGGAGGGCCCGGGCCGCCGCCTACAGTACCATCAATCACCGCCGAGGGAGGGCGGGAGCGGGGGGCGGCGAGAGGAAAAACGCTGGGAACGGCGCGGAGCAGATGAGGCTGGGCGCAAGAAGCGCCACATCTGAAACCGATCAGTCGTCGTAAACCACTCTCGGCCACTTGTCGGCCCCTAGTGAGAGGAGAGGACGAGCACTCCTGCCACGTTACAAAAACTCTGTCTCCGAGACGAGACAGCTACCGTACCACGGAAAGGTTGAATTGCGACAGACGACCACAGACGCAGTGCAGACGAGACAGTAGACCATTGATGAACTCTTGTTAACTGTCTGTGGCTGCAGACGAGACAGACGCAGACGAAACATCCCCAAGACGCCCGAGCTGACAATCCGGAAGGCGCAGTCCCTCAAGAAGAACACCACCACGAAGCTCGTGATGAAGACGAAAGAGAAGAAGAAGCTGGACCGTCACTGTTTGTGCGTCGTCCGGCATTCGTGGAGGCCATGACAATCGTTGAGATCACTTTACTCCTCAAATCTGGCCCATCAGGCTACAACGGAATGACATAAATAAGGCACCAACACGGATATATTAGTCTGTACAGTTCAGTAGGACATCGGCGTGTCCAGGAAATCGGGGGTGGCCGCCTTCTCGTACAGGTCACACAACTGGAGGACCTTCTCGCGGCTCTGGTCCATCACATCGAAGTTGTCGGCGAAGATCGCCTCCTTCTTAAAGTTGTCGAGGTACGCGTTCCTCTTACGGAGTTTGTCGAACTGGCTGACGATGTTGCGGAACATCATGGAGGCGCTGCTGTGGTTGGCGAGGAGCAGGCCGGAGATGCGGTGGGAGGTCTTCGTGTAGGGGGACTTCATGGTGCTCGTGACTTCCACGGAGCCGGGCATCCATTCAGGGAACCTGAAGTAGGAAGAAGTCTGATGTCATCCTGCTTGGAGCCTTTGGTTTCTACCTGGTGGAATTCCGCTCGCTGACCCTCTCAAGTGCGGCATTGACGTCCCGCATGTCGAAGGACCCTTGGATGATGGCCAAGCAGGCCAGCATACAATGCGCGTTCTTCCGGTCGACTCCCGTGGAAACCATCATGGAATTGGGCTGAAGAAGGCGACGGAAGACGTCCTGGACTGAGGTCTTCTGCACCCACTCCGTGTTGGGGCTCACCAGAGGAGTGTAACCTGAAGAGAAGTAGCTCTCGTGATAACCCTCCGAATCCTGTCATTACCAGTTTGGAGGAAATGCATAGGAGGGAAGGGAGCCAAATGGGCGTTGATGGCACTCATTCTCGAGAAGACGACGTTGGGGAACCTGAGGGTCGAGGTAGCGGCGGACATCACTTTGCTGACCTGAACCAGCGAGTGAGTTCAAGAAGCACGTGGAAGGTACCCACCAATGCGTTGATCTTCGAGAAGTCCGGGTCGCTAATGTGCATCTTGTCCACGGCCAGGCGGTTCAACGCTTCATTGTCCAGGATAACCACCGAGTCCGGATTCTCGATCAGCCTCTCAAGCGTCAGCACCGAGTTGTAGGGGTTCACCACGACGTCGGACATCTCATTGACACTCGGGAAGACCGAGTAGGCCTGGATCACATTCTTCGGAAACCTAAAGAAACTCTACCATGTAGCTTCTGGGGAGAACAAAGCCTTACTTCTCACGAAGCTTCTCCAGGACATAGGAACCAAGTCCTGAGCCAGTTCCCCCGGATACCGAGTGGGAGACGATGAATCCTTCCAAGTTCTCGGCGTTCTCCGCTTCACGATCTAAGATGTCGAATATCTTCTCGTAGACCTCGCTGCGACAAAGTTTAAGAAGGAAAAGCCAAAGAGTCGACCTACTTTCCTAGGCAATAGCCAGTTCCCCAGTTGTTTCCGGCGCCTCCTCCCGTGGCAGATTGGTAGATGTTCTCCCGGTTGTGGAAGTGGGAGTATTCGGAGTTGAGGATCCCTGAAATCAATAAGATGATAAGTGCTATTGACACTTCTAGAACAAGAAGTCCTCAATGTTGTCTTCCAAAGAGAACATTGAGGTTCCTCCACTTCGTTTGATCCTTGAAAATGCATAAAACACTGACCATTGATGACTCGAGGCTCCAAGTCGATTAAAATGGAGCGCGGGATATATCTGCAGTCGTCGGCCTGGAAGAAACATAAGTTCAGAAGCAGGCGGTTACGGTACCTGGTAGAAGAAGACATCCTTGAAGTCGACGCCGGAATCTTCTTCGGTGAGTGTTCCGTCCGGCGCGATTCCGTGCTCCTCGCAGAGACTCTTCCAGAACTCGATGCCAATCTGATTGCCGCATTGACCCAGCTGAACGCTAATGACCTCGCTGGGCATCTTCAAAAACTGAAAAGGACAAGTAGAAGAAAACTCCATAAGAACAGGCTGGAGGTATGAGAGGCCGAGGACCTGCAGCGAAGGGCCAAAAAAGAGGTGATAGAAGTTTAACAGCGTAACAAACAAATCAACAACTGGACAACAAGGATATCGACGTTTCATTTTGACTGGAACACAGCGTGGGCGTCTTCGAACTTCTCGGAAATCTTGCGGAAAGAGGCGGCGAGGTTATCCAGAGCTTGGAGAAGAATCTCCGCCGCGTTGAAGCCCTCCTTGGTCTGCACGCGGAGAAGGATCTTATCTTCCAAAGGATGGGGAATATTGTAGCCGCAGAACTCGACGCCTTCCCTGTAAACACGAGCTAGCAATAAGGACAAACTCAAAAGCAAAACTCACATCTGGCACATGATGTGCTTCACGGAGTTTCCGATGGTGTGATCTTCTTCGTGGAGAATTACGGTTAGGCACGTCTGGTCGTTGAGGTAGTCATTCGGGTTCAACTAAAACGGTGGAAGTAGGAGGATCAGAGGCTCATGACGACTTACAATTTCCACTTTCTGGTTGACGAGAGAAGGCTGGAGAAGGGAAGAAGACATGATGTTTCCTGAAATCGAACAGGAATGGAATTAAGAAGGGAATAGGAGAGAAGGCCGCGAAGAAGGGGGCAACGCGAAGTATCTCACGACCTTCAACATGGAACAGAAGAACACAGACTCGTCAAGACTTATCTGCAAGCGCTGCAGACTAGCGTCTAGACTGTCTAGAGGTGTCTATGTATACGTTGCAGAAACATAGCTTCGGAGACAGTGTTAGTTGGCTGAGCAAAAGAGAATCCATTGTTCGAAGTTCGAGGCAACAATCCATGGGTGCCTCGAAGCAGGGTGAGAACTCCGCTCCCAGAAAAGCGTCAAGAGAAGGCGATAAATAAACGTCTAGAAAGTGAAATAGCATTCTTCAGGTCAGCCTTGTTTCCTTCCAACGTCCTCTGAGAAAAGCGTCTTAACACCATCGCGTCTTCCGCCACAATCTTAGCGATAAACCCAACTGACATAAAGAAAACGCGATACATAGATCCAAAGAAAGCCCCGCAATTCAGACATCGCTTTGCCGCGGATTTCGTGAGACGTCCTGGAGCGACGAGCCTGACCGACCAGGCGGAGCTACGGCACCCAGTATGAATAAGCCAGCGCCGCCTTATCGAGTGCACTGTAGTCGGCTGATCAGCTTAGGAGCACCGCCGCCGCCGACCACCCTACAGTGTCTGAGACGCTGCTGAGAGACGCAAACTTGAGAGACTAGACGAGTCTCCTTGTCTGTTTTCGCGTCTTCGCGTCTTCTGGAAGCGAGACTCTTCCAGGCTCATCTTCTTATGTTTCAGCAATGGTTGGAACGCCTCCCGTGGAGCACTGGAACCTGGGAATCGGCCCCATCAATTGTCACGCTTGGAACAAGGACCGAACGCGTACGTTTTCACCTTCCTCTTCTCCCTACCGTAAACCTTTTCAGAACTGGCCGTCTCCGCTTCCTCGAATGAGATCTACATCTTCCAATGGAGCGGCCAGTGGAAGCAGACCCACGTCCTGGCCGAGCACGACCTGCCCATCACGGGCATCGACTGGGCGCCCAACACGAACCGGATCGTCTCCTGCTCGCAGGACAAGAATGCCTTCGTGTGGACCTTCGAGAACGACCAGTGGAAGCCGGCGCTCGTGCTGGTGCGCATCAGCAAGGCGGCCACGTCGGTCAAGTGGTCCCCGCTGGAGAACAAGTTCGCCGTGGGCAGTGGCTCGAAGCTCGTCTCAGTGTGCTACTACGAAAAGGAGAACGACTGGTGGGTGGCCAAGCAGATCAAGAAGCCCATCCGGTCGACGGTGACGTGCCTGGACTGGCATGCCAACAACGTGCTGCTGGGCGTTGGAGCCTGTGACTTCAAGGCGCGAGTGTACTCGGCCTATGTGAAGGAGGTAGGTCTTCCTTGGAACTTCTTGTGTTGCTACCAAATTGCCTAACATCATCTTCTTCAGGTCGACGAGAAGCCAGGCCCGAATCCTTGGGGAACGCGTCTGCCCTTCGGGAACCTTCTGGCGGAGCTCCCATCTCTCGGATGGGTGCACAACGTCTCCTTCTCGCCGTCGGGACTCCGACTCGCCTGGGTGTCGCATGACTCATCCATTTCCATGGTGGACGCCAATGTCAACATCGACGACATCTCCACTCTCCGCACCAAACACCTTCCCTTCAACGCCGTCAAGTGGGTCTCCGAAAACAGCATAGTCGCCGCGGTAAGCCTTCAGTCTCCTCTCCTCCCTCTAAGAAGACGTTTAGGGGCACGACTGCTCGCCGATGCTCTTCAGCGTCGTGAACAACAAGCTCCAGTTCGCCTGCAAGCTCGACATTCCGTCGGAGAGCAAGGCCTCCAGCGTGAACTCGGCCTTCCAGAAGTTCAGGAACTTCGACAGAAACGCCGTAAATGAAGCTGTCAACGTGCAGCTCAAGACGCTCCACCAGAACGCGATCACGTACGCTCCCTTCTTCAGCTTCTTCACTCACCTGGTGCTCCTTTCAGGCAGATCCTTCCCCACTCCGGTCGCAGTGACAACCTGCAGAAGTTCACGACCTGTGGAATCGATGGTCTTATCGCTCTGTGGGATTTAAAAGTAGGTTTTCCCCTTGGTTCTTCGGTGGAGATTGTCCGCTAGGATCCACCAATGCCGCACATGATGCTTGTGAAACTTCTTGAAGGCTGAAATGCCTTCAACACTAGTCGTGTGTGGCATTGACGACCCACAAGATATCAAGATTCATTTCTCCGGTTTCAGGCAACGATTGAATATTGCAGAGAGAGGGAAAGGTGAGGAGGACTTGGTGTAGATGGTGATTATGGTAATCGCGCGGAGTGGCTTTGAGTGGTTCGCGCGTTATGAGAAGTGCTCCTTGAGCCCCAGTTTAACACAGTCCAGAGTGTCCCTTTAAAAGCATGACCCTTGTTTGCAGTTTCCGGCTCCACTGGACCGAGCTAACTCCTCCCGTTTCAGAACAACACCGCCGTCGTCCGCTAAGCCTTGGATCTTCCGCCTTCAACGCGCCTGCCTGTCACCCAGTTAATAATTTATTCCCTGCTTATCACTTGAACGTCGTTCAAACAATAGAATTTTGTATATTGGTTCAGTAAACAATTACAGGCTGTGCGGGGGTCTTACGACAGGCTCGCCTCTTCCTTCAAGAAGGCGTCGTGCCGGCTGTGGAGGTCTTCCACGATAAGCTCCTCTATCTCCACGCCCTTGGCGATCTGGTCTTCACTGAGCTCTAGAGGGGTTACGGTGTCCGGCGTGACGAAGACGACCTTGTGCTTCCGCGTGCTGAGGATGTTCCCGATGACGAGCTGGTGGCCGTAGTTGTCGATGGCGCCCTTGGCTTTGCGGATCAGAAGCGCATCGTCGGTCTCCAGCTTGAAGGAGACGACCAGCGCCTTGGGGACAACGCTGTTCACCAGCCGATGGAGCGTCTTGGGGACTATGGTCAGCGTCAGCTGGAGGTCTCCCGCCGCGGACTGGATCTTGTGCGTCGGCTGGAACGAGGGGTGAGGAGGGCCAGTGGGGAGGAGTTACGATCTGTTCCTGGCTGATGTAGAAGTCGGAGACGGCGGCGGCCAAGTAGATGAGTGCCCGGGGACCGAGAGGGTTCAGTCGGTGGCAGATCAGCTCCAGGTCGTGGAGGTACTGGTGTAGATCCACGAACGGGATGAAGAGGAGCCGATCCACGGAGTCGCGCTTCTTCTGGAGTGTCTCCGCAAGCTTGCCGTATCCAGTCACTGGAGAAGAAGGCGAATTGAGATAAGGACTCGATGTTGCGAGGGTTTAGATGTCGGGGATACGGTAGGATCTAAAGACGACTCACCCGTGACGCTGCCGTCCTCTCCTAGGCTCAAGTGGTCGAAGAGGTGCGGGAACCTCCGGCAGAAGGGTTTCAGCGACTCCTCCCGGTGGAAGAAGATCACGGCGTAGCCCTTGTCCAGGAAGTACCTGAAGTAGGTGAGTATATCTGGGTCCGAGAAGGGCACTCACTCTGTGCTGACGGAGCCGCGCGTCCCCATCGAGAAGTTGTCGATGAAGCGGACGGTGTTCTTCTCCAGCGGAACCCGCGTCCCCCCGCTCTGAAATGCTGAAGTAGAGGAGCTACCGAACCCCGTGGAGTTACCGTAACCAAGGCGACGAGGCGGTCGGAGTTCGCCGCGAGGAACGCGTCCAGCCGGTCCAGCCACTCAGCCATCTGAAACCGATGAATCCAAGAGGCTCGAAGCGGTCACGATATGAACTCCGATCCGAACGATCTCCGAGAAGGGTCCTAGATGTGGCCAAATACTTTATGCTGACGATCATGTTTAATGAGTATCTCCTTAAATTACAAACACACAAGGTGGCAATAAATACAATGAGCAAGTTAACTCTCCTCCGGCTTGGCCTCTTCTTCCACGGCGGGGGCTTCTTCCTTGTTCCCTTCTTCGGGCTTCTCGGGTTCTGGAGCGGCCTTCTCCTCGGGCTCTACGTTCTCGGCGGGACTTGCCTTTTCCTCGACCTCCGCGACCTTCTCCTCGGCAGGTGCTGGAGCGGGTTCTGCTTCGGCCTCTTCCGGCTTGGCGACGCTCTCGGCTCCGTTCTCCTCGACCTCCATCTTCTCCTCGGGGGCGGGGGTCTCCTGTGGTGCCTCTTTTTCTGTGACAGGCTCTTCGACCGGCTGAGCATCGGGCGCAGGGGCCGGAGGAGGCGTGCTCTCCTCCACCAGGCTGTAGAGCATCGGGGTTTGCTGTTTTTCGGCTTCTGAAATGGGCATAAACGATGGAAGGTTTGAGCCAACTTACCCTGCTTCTTCTTGATAGCCTCCTGGTTCGACTGGTACTCCTTGTACGCGTCCAACAGCTTGCCCTTCCACTCCTCCACCATGGCGTTGAACTTCTCGGCATCCAGCTGGGGCTTGTCGTCGCACACCTTCTTCAGTTTCACCGCGAACTCTTCGGAGTTCTTCTCCAGCTGCCGCTTCTTGTCCGAGAAGACCTTCTCCAGGCGGATCAGCTCTTCTTCCAGCTTCTCCTGGTGCAGCTTCAGCGAGTTGCCCTGCTTCTTGAGCGTGTCCATGCGGTGCTGCATGACGACGTTCCGGGAGTCGGCCACCACCGTGGGGCTGAACAGATCGGCGATAAGTCTGTGGTTCCGGTCGAAGCGCGCGGCGGCGATCCTCTTGGCCGAGTACTCGATGCCCTCGTCTTCGTCCACGGGCTGGATGACGACGGCGCCGGATTCGGGCCGCCGGCCTCCGTTGGGCATCGGCATGGCGCCCTTCTCGATGGCGGCCTTCGCGCGGTTCTTGGCCGCCAGATAGTGCTGAAATGCGGGCGATTGATGGTAAGCCTTCATCGCTCGTTCGTAGTCGAGCTTCTCCCGCTCGTACTCCTGCACGAACTCCTGTTTCTCGACCTCGCTGGTCTCCCGCCACAGCTGGCCTATCTTTCGGCCGATGTCCCACATCTGCGCGTCCGGGTTGTCCAGTCGGACCTTAGCCCACATCTTTCGACTAAAACGCATGTAGGGGACCAGGGGCTTGTCTGGGGGCCTGGGGGCTTTGATATTGATATCCTAAAACAGGGAAAGGCTGGCTCGAGATTCCTTCTTCCGGGTGTAGGGTGTAGAATAGTGAGCGAGTGGGTGCGGGTGCTGGCTGAGGTCTCAAAATGGAGGAATTCTGATGAATCCTACGTGATATCTCAAGATCCCCAAGTGTCCGAAGTGAATCACACGTGTCAGAAACGCCGCGACGACGATGCAGGAGCTCTGAGGTGCTCAGTGGAGAGGAAAGTCGGACTTCGACGGAATGGATTCTTCTTGGAAAGCGATAGGAACTCGAAAGAGGCTTAGGGCCTCATTAAGCACTGCAATCCGGAAGTCCAAATCGCCTCAGTCCGTCCTTCTTCTATGTTTGAGAACGAAAATGACTTACCACCGTCTGAGTCATGGCCATTCCTCCTCTGGACGGCGTTGCCTGGGGGTGACGGAACATGGCGGCGATTGCGGGGCCTGGAATGGAAAACAACGAGATGCTCGGAATCGATCCACGCGCGAACTCCGCGAATGCTCATGCGAATCTGATACAGGAGGGCGTGGTTTTCAGTCAGGACGAACGTCGTGGGACCATCACGTGTGTCATTTCTAGCGGAATGATCGTAGGGAGTCGGTCGGAATTTGTGGAATCGCGTCTTCTTCGGAGGCGGCTGCCTCGCGTATCCGAGACCTTCTACGCTCCGATCTTTTGCGCTTATTAACATTCTTAGTTTCTTCTGCATGGAGGCAACTGTTAGCAAAAACGATGCGAGACATCTGTCCGACCGTTCAGCGCGCTTCGCTTTGTGTTTGGCGATCCAATTTCCATCCTTTTTTGGTGGATATCGAGTTAAGTATGCTTTTAGCGATGTTGTGCTTATTCCCCATGGACTAGTACTGTCTCTAGGGCTTGTGGCGGAGCCCCAGTTCGATCTGTGAACGCAGTATGGAATGCCAAGCAATTTTAAGCACTATCTGTAAAAAGCATGTTTTATATCACTTTGCACTTAATTTGCACTTTAATATCCTCTACACAAGAGCTCCCCTCCACGCAAAAGTCGTGTTCCGCCGCTCTTTATGTTTTCGCTCCTTCGCCACCGCTCACTCCGTGTCATGGCAGCTGTTGAGGGCGACTACGGTAGGGGCAAAAAACGTCCCATCAAGTGTTTCGATTCGACTTACTTCAAATCGCGTCGATGGACGATTTAATGTTGTAATTTATGCACTTGGAATACTAGTTTTCCTGCGATCTGATAAGACCGGCGTTTATTGTTTTTTGCTCTTTGCAGCGGGCGGCTTTACATCCATTGTTTCTTATCGGTCCGATCGCGCTCGCTCGCTCCTAGCAGCCCAAGTAGCCACGTAGAAACCGGTCCGCGGTCCGGAAGTCGAAGCCGTGGATTCCCCAAGCCACGCTGTAAACGCGCCTGCGCTTCTCTACTTGGGCGGCGTGCACTTTTGGGTGTTCGCTCTCTCAAGGAGCGCATGTAGTATGTGCGTTTTTGCTTTATTTTGCCGCGCCTCCTCGGGGAAACAGTCATATGCGCTCATCGATCGAGGGCTCGCGGCGCGTTAAGCAAATAATTAGCTTGATTTACGGCCTGTCGAGCTGTTATGATTCGTCGTGTTATCAAAGTCCAAGTCGGTGGTGGTAACTATGCAAGTTCTAGTGGTTTTGTGGTCCACGGATCTCCTATCCAACCCTTCGAGCCTTGAGATCACTGACTCAAGTAGCCCGGCGTGTATATGAAGTGTTCCCTGCTTTCAGACCTTCTCACCTCCGTCCAGTAGTTTGTGCTCACCTACTTGGGTATGAGGAGGAGACATTGACCGACTCACGGATACTATCTACTTCAGTCTCCCACAATGGGTATGCTTATGACCAAACTCTGGAGGCTCTGGTGGTCTAACAAAGGTGAGCTCGTCTTCTTAGCCCTCCTTAGTCCGCTTTAGAGCACAAGGTGATCATCGTCGGACTGGACAATGCGGGGAAGACCACCATTCTCTACCAAATGTAGGTTTCATCTGCTCGATCCTCTTGTAATCATTGAGTTCTAGCCTGACTGGAGAAGTCGTGCATACGTATCCCACCATTGGAAGCAACGTGGAAGAGGCTGTGTGGCGGAACATACATTTCCTCATGTGGGACATCGGTAAGTGCATCGAGCTTTCAAGCTTCTGGGAAGTAAAGCCTCTACCTAGGATAACTTCCACTCCCTCTTAGCCTCCTTTCCTACAATAACTCATTACAGGTGGTCAGGAGAACCTAAGAACTTCTTGGTCGTCCTACTACCTCCACACGCAGTTCCTGATCGTGGTGATCGACAGCACGGACCGCGCCCGCCTCGGCACCATGAAGAAGCAGTTCTACTCGATGCTCACTCACGAAGACCTGGCCAAGGCGGCCGTGCTTATCTTCGCGAACAAGCAGGACGTGGACGGGGCGATGACGGCGGCGGAGATATCGGAGGAGCTGAACCTCACCTCCGTGAAGAGCCACCGCTGGCAGATCCAGGCCTGCTGCGCGCTGTCCGGCGAGGGGGTCGAGAGAGGACTCGAGTGGATCGCTTCGAACATTCCCTAGCCGTTGCCTGACGACTGCGCCCGATTCACTTCGCGTTCTTTCATCTCATGTACAAAGAAATTGAATAAAGACTATCTGTTCGCGTGACTCCGAAGCTTCTGCTCCATGTTCGTCTTCTAGGGTGTACCTTTTCCAAACTACAGTAATCAAGGGCTATCCCGAAGTAATAAACCTCTTCCTCAGATGAGCCTGGAAGCAACCTCCTTGGCCTTCCTGGAGGAAGCATTCCGACTAGCCGAGGAGGCGCTGGACAGCAACGAGGTGCCTGTGGGGTGCGTGTTTGTGTACCGCGGAGAGATCGTCGGTCGCGGGAGGAACGATGTGAACAGGTTAGAGAAAGTGCCAAATTTAGATTCCCAGAGTTCTCCAGAACGAAGAACCCGACGCGCCATGCGGAAATGGTCGCCTTCGACGAGCTCCGCGAGTGGTGCTCGAAGACGGGACGGAGCCTGGAGGAAGTGCTCGCGGAGACGGAGCTCTACGTGTCACTGGAGCCGTGCATCATGTGCGGATGCGCGATGTACCAGCTGAAGATCAAGAAGATCGTCTACGGCGCGGGAAACGAACGCTTCGGAGGGATCGACAGCGTCGCGGGGAAGGAGAAGTACGCGGTGGAGCACGACATCGAGGTTAGTTGGGATTGTCGGGTGAGCGCTCAAGGATGCAATTGTAGATCGTCCGGGGGATCATGAAGGAGAGGGCGATTCAACTCCTCAAGGACTTCTACGACAGGCAGAATCCATTCGCGCCGCCAGAGAAGAGGAAAGTGAAGAAGATCTCATAATAACAAGCGGGAAATGGTTGTTGTTTGTTAAGGATAAAAGCTGTTTTTCAGAGTTGTTAATTGCGGCCTAAGCGCTCAGCAGGGGTTCTGGTGGGCGTGGTTCGCGAAGCCTTGGACACCCTAGAGACCTTAGCCTCGGACTTCAAGCAACCGATTCCGATTTACTCAGTAGTGTGTGTGAGGATGCCTCTGAAGATGTACTGCTCTGGTTCCTCTAGAGTCTAGACGTCTGTCTGCATGGTCTAGACTGTCTGTTGAATTTGCAGAAGTTGCACACCTAGACGTCTGTACGTGCATCTGTCTGTCTGAAGAGTTCCTGACGACCGATTTATCTCCCGCGAACGATCCTGACAATTACAATTACAATTTATTTACGATATCACATTTATTTACAATGTGTCGCACCCCATATGAATCCAGTTGTTCACTTCTTCGGTCCTCGCACGCTGCTGCCATCTCTGGGTTCCGATCGTCTTCGT
>JADLIF010001444.1:0-38949 GCA_016648015.1 Steinernema khuongi | reverse complement strand
TCTGCCATCGAGAAGCCGATTCACAGGCGCCCGCCACGACGCCCGGCGGACACTCATCTCTCCAAAGCGCACTTATGCTCGGCCGCGGCGAGAGAGCGGTCGCAGACGGTCAGACAGCGACGGTCGCCATGACGAAGATGGTGATGATGTTAGTGATGGTGATAGTGACAGTGATCGTCTTTGCGGGTCGATCTTATTCTATAACTAACTATAACTATAGAGGTTTACATTAAATTGTTATTAATTAATGATTTGTTTTATTTAAAACTAATTTTTTTTAATCAGTCCCATATTGCCCCCTTCCCCTTATTTCCCTTTTTCCACTACATATATGCCGCTCTTCCGTTTATGCCCAAGTAATAATTCTATGGTTGGTGTGCTTGTGGTTCAACACACACGACCCCCTTCTACCGCCCAAGTAATCTCGACTCAAGTTGCTCTTTTCATCATGTTACTCTAGGGGTAATAAAACAAATACTACTGTAGTTTCGAACCCTTTAACTGCAATTTGGGGGGACTGACTTATCGATCTGATCGACCTGATCGATATTGTGCCGAAGAAAGAATACTTACAAACAAGAGACAGAGGGCGACAAACAAAAAGGGCGGCCTATGCGTTATCAACACTGTAGAACGCTTCTATCAGCTCCCCTGAACGCTGTCTTATATCATCCATTGCTCAATCTGTCATCATTCACTTCTCAATGTCTCGCCTGAAGCGTCCTCCTGTGCATTTGGCTCCCTCCGCAAGACAGCGACGTCGTCCGGAGCTAACAGCACAGACCTCGTGCTCGTCTTCGGCCAGGCCAGTTCAACCGAAGCGCGTCAAGTCGGCCAGGCCAGTTCAACCGAAGCGCGTCACAACCCAGCTCCCCTCCCAACGTCGATTCCGTCCAGGAGCTGAGGCGAAACGTGACACCGCTCGCTACGAGGAGCCGCCTAAGGGGGCGATCTCGAAACTCTCGTTCGAACGGCTCGTGCGGGAGATAATGGTGGAACGCTACGGTAGCGACTTCGACATCGAGTCCTCCGCCATTCTGCACCTCAAAGAGGCCGGTGAGGAGTACACGGCGAATTTGTTTGCTGACGAGCAGCTCTGCGCAAATCACGCCAAGAGGGTCACCATCAACCCCAGTGACCTCCATCTGACTCTTCGACTCCGTGGCCACCGCTAGGATCCTGAAGTGGTTATGTTCTGTGTTATTTTGTTTGTTAAGGTGTTTATTTAAAGAAGTAAAGATGATTTTCGCAGTGATAGGCTCGATTCCTGTTAGATCGTTTGAACCAGTGAAGCCGACGAGTCGGATGGGAAAGCACCAATGAGGATCAAACTTGGGACGGCCCTTGACTGTCCCTTCTCAACTGTCCCATTGGCCTTCCCAGTCGAACAGAAAGTGGCTTGAGAAAGTCGACTGAGAATTCACATCAGTATCTCCCATACGACTCGTCGGCTTCATTGCATAGTCATGCTGATGTTGGTGCTGATGTTTCTCAAGTATTCGTCCAAGAGATCAGAAAAGTACAAGACCAAGGAGCTCTAACCGTCAACATCCGTCTTGATAGGGCATACAGAGTTTGTGTGACTGATGAATAATACGGTGCATGACTGATAAGAGCGCTAAGAATCGTCCCATCAGACTCGCTGGCTTCACCCATTGGAGCTAGCTCGCCATCGTTCTCCTTTTTGTCAAAATCTTTCCTTGATGCTAGTTCTGCCTCTTTGTTTGCTATTGGAGGTGCATCAGATAGCGCCCGTGGCTGCATACATACTGTTGTATGGTAAAAGTGATCGAACGTCGACGGCTTTATGGCCTTCTTATAGGATGTTGTATCACCAAAGGTTGATCAAACACTGTGCATGATTCATCAGAACACCAGAGATAGACAAAATGTGACGACTTCTGGGATTCTCAAGCGTTGGAAGTCCTTTCCACATTCTCAGGACGTATTTGGTGGCCAAGGGAGTCGTTCTGGAAGGTGCTTAAGCGACGGTACTCGCAGGCCTGCAGTCTAAACCATCTTCGTGAAGATGCAGTTCTCTTGAAGCGGTCACGACAATGTTTTTGCAAGGGAATAACAGAGAGTTACATAGGCTTACAAAAGCGTTTGCCGTTGGCAAATGTTTATATACAGGGTGCGAGGTAAATACTGTAAGTCAACTTTGTATAGGTTTTTTCTACGGATTTTGGCATTTTCGATGTTTGCAATTGTTTTATTCGTATTCTCCATACTCTTTTGTCCCAGAATTGCTGAATTTCGCTGCTATTCATTTGCTGTTATTCAGAAAAAATGGTCTCGGAAACAGATCGTGCGGCCATCGTCGCGTACCATAAGCGAAAAATGCCAATTGCGGACATCGCTAAGCAGTTAAATTTCAAGTCCAACGCGTCGTCCAACGTTTTGAGGAGACAGGAGGGATCGATGACCGTCAAAGAAGCGGAAGAGCGCGCACCGCCAGAACTTCAGCACTGAAAAAGTTGGTCAAGCAAAAAATTGAGCTGGATCCACAGAGAAGCGTAAGAAAGTTGGCCAAGGAGCACAATGTCAACGAGTGGACCATGCGCAAGCTCGTCAAAAAGGATCTGCGACCCGTTCCCTACAAGCTTGCAAAAGAACACGCTCTCACGGAAGAACACAAGGCGTCACGACTTGAAAAATGCCGCCGGATGAGGTGGCTGGCACGCGGCGAAGCCCTCAAGCGAATCTTGTTCACAAAGAGAAGATTTTCAGGGTCCAGTCATATCGTAAATCGCAGAATCAACAATATCTGCGTCGAAGAGGTTCTTCGATTGCCATAACAGCAGAAACCGCCAATTTAAAATCGAAAAAGTCTAAGAAAAGATGGACTTGTATAACAATGAACGAAAAGCCGGGTTTTACTCAAAAATGTATAAAAATCAGGGCCGATATCTATCCACGAGAATTTTTTTGAAAGCACAGTGCTTCCTGAGATCCTGTAGTAGTCACACAAAAAATTGGAGCTTGATACAAGATCAGAGCGGCGCACACGGATCGAAGAAGTGCACGAGGTGGAATGGGACCCCACCTGCCCAGCCTCTTGGTCCAACAAGTTTCGCCTTAAAAATTGCCCGAGTTAAATCAAGTGAACTTTGATTTCTAATATATCCTGGAGTAAAAAGCCTGCGCTATCCAGCACATACTTTTGGGATCGCCAAAACTCGTTCTTAAGAAAGAACGGCTTGAAGTAAAGCCAATAATGGTCACGTGCTTTTCGAGAAATTTTCGGAAAAGATTTTCCGCTTGCATCGCCGCAAAAAAAAGTCACAGCGAGTAGGCAAGGTGCTGTCTTGTATAGAATTTTGTTCTCTTTCAGATGGTGTATAGCACGGGTTGTTTCGTGCGGTCATTGAAAAGTTAGCGTTGTTTTTACGACTTACAGTATTTACCTCGCACCCTGTATAGCTTATCAGTTGTGTTGTCCGTTTCTGTTATTGCGTCTCGCAAACATCCATAAACAAACTACCAAAAGTGTGCTCCATGTTGAACAAGCCATTTCGCGGGAGGCTGACTTTGCTCTGACCTTCACGTCTGTTAAGGCCGGGCCATAGTTTTACGCCGAAGGCGTAACGTAAATCTGTTTTTCGCTTTTTTCGGCGACAGGTTCGACTCGCGTCAATCTTCGCCGTTCGCATATTGTAGTACGAGAGACGCGCTTTCTTATGATACCAAGGACCAGCGCAACTGTGCGCTATCCACTTCGTATTTGCCATTTTTACTTTTACTTAGTTGGTGGTCGGTTTCCCTACAGAGGCCGATCCACCACATATGTATATACGTCCTACGTTTTTACAATCCTCTACTAGGATACTAGATGTAGTTTTCGCGTGAGGACTAAATTTAAAGGAGCCATTTATCCCATCCTGGTTGAAATTTCCTCGAACGTGAAGCGGTGAGCCTAGTGAGTAGCATCAACAGTAATCGAAGCTGGCTTGGTGAGAACCCAAGCTCCATGGAAGAACAAGGTTGTCGTAAACGGTAAAGAAAGACGAGAGGTCTTATCTATCATATGTCCACATAAGAGTCCGTGTTGATATCCTGATAAGCCCCTCCGACACCATGTCCATATAAGAATCTGTTTATCAGCAGTTTTGTATTGCACTGGGGCGCGTGATTCCGCTTGTGATTAACCGTTTTGTTACTATGTTTTCCTTAGTTCACATCTCCTGCCACGATTCCATCAGAACGGTACACCCCAGAGTTTGCATTAAAATTTGCTAATATCAACCTTAGCTACTTTGCTTGTATCTTTCTGTAGAACGCAGAACAAAAGCGAAACCCGGGCATCAAAGTGCTCAATCCTAATATGCCAATAAAATTTATATACTTGAGTTATGGGGTGCACGCAAAGCATAGTGGGCTCCGTATACAATCCAATTTGTAATTGCTCTCATATTTGCAGTAAATGGCGCCGTAGAGACGGCAAAACATGCAGCCATTCTTAGAACTGTGTACTCTGAATAGTCATAAGCTGTCCTACAAAGAACACTGAGTTCGTCCCCGGCTGAATTTGTTATATAGCCCATAAGGTTACGGTAGCTTTTGTAAAAGTGATGCTGATTGGTGGGTGGTTCGCGTAATCCAGGTAAAGAGGGTCCTACTTCTGAGAAAAAAGCTGCTGCCTGAGAGGGTGGCACAACTCAAGTTTCAAGACCCACTGGACCGGGCTTGGGCTTCGGGTTTCGGCTCTGGAATGTGTAGGGGGATACGACTTGGGATGTGGAGGGAGATATGGTAGGCATCTGGGACATGGCTCCTCGGTGGAATCCTCAAAAACTGACCACCATGGCTCTATATTCTCTGTGTTTTCTGGATTTGTGAACTCCAAGATACCCTGAACCAAGTCAGAACTTTCATTCTGTAAACGTTGCCCTCCCTTGCGATCCTTATCTGTGTATTTGTGTTTTATTTACACAATGGCGTAGCGTTTTGTGCGGTTTGTGTTTCGGTAGTTTTTCGGCCAGGCGTTAACACTCCCTTCTCTGTTTCCGCGCTCATATGAATCGCTCATAGTTCCTGGGTTGTCCGGCGTGTTCTTCGACGCCCGGTGTGTATTTAAGTATTTAACAAAATGATAAGGTTGTTTGTTCTTTGCGTTGGACTTCCCCTCCATATATGCGGTGATATCATGAGTATTCCCCGTTATCAACGGCAATGATTTGTGCTGCTCTCGGTCTTTCCCGCTCGTCATCTCTGTTCGTTTTTGGCGCGACAAGTATTTGCGGTATTCTCCAAAGTGAAGTACTTCCCGTTGGCAACAGCAAGTGGCTGTTTTCTCCTTGAAAATCATTCTGCTATGTGCTATTACTCATCACGTATCCACGTACGTTGTCACGTATTCACAAGGAAAGCGCCGAGAGAATGCCAAAAAGTAGAGAATCAGGGGGTGACGGATTAGATACAGGACCTCCGAACCAAGGGTGTGCGGAGCCTCCGACCTCCGGTATCCGAAACTCCGGGTTTTTTGGCCTTCCGAACTCCGACCTCCGACCTCCGTTTTCAAATTGAAAACTCCGACCTCCGACATCCGACCTCCGAAAATTGCAGTAAAACCGGAGTTTTCAACCGGAGTTTTACTATTGGCCCAGCGCAATTCCATCTTTTTTTTCTAGCCTGCGGGAACTGATAGCTGTCAATTACCGTGAAACCTTTGGAAACTGATGCTTATTGCTTTCCTAGCCAACTTTTCTAGCCAATTAAACAACGTTTGTCAAGAACAGCCCGGTCAAAACTCCGACCTCCGTCCTCCGACCTCCGGAAACTCCGGGTTTTTTGGCCCTCCGAACTCCGACTTCCGACCTCCGTTTTCGAAAATTCCAACTCCGCACAACCTTGCTCCGAACTTCTTACAAAAGCACTGTATTGTTGCTTGTAATCTCCAGCGCAGTCCAGCAGCTCAAAGATTCCCATTTTTTCAAAGATTCCCGGCTGCGAATGGGGTGAATTTTATCTGCTTATACATACTAAATATTGCCCGGATCTGATCTGGACACTTCGGAAAGTTTTTGCCATGGAGAGGACACGCAACGGACCTGTAGATTGCCTTCTTGCGATCAGGTTGATACAGTTCGACATCTCCAGCGCAGTTTGCGCGTGATACTCGTGTCCTTCATACCTCGCGTGCTCCCTTCTCTCGCGCCACTACCACACACTTTCAGATATGCTCGAGTACGAAGAACTCGAAAACGATTATTCTCAACTGCAACAAGACAACGCACAACTGAGAATACAGTACGAAGCGCCGATCACAGAACTGAAGTCGAGACTCACGAGCGAAGACGCGTCCCTCGTGGACTCGTGTTTAGGCGTCGGCCTCTCTGTGATCGACCGTTACGACCAGTTGGTTCAGAAGTTCTTCACCTACTGCAACGAGGAGGTGGACGACTCGGACGATGGAGCAGTCGCGGAGCAGGTGATCGAGTCGCTTGTCACCATGCGCCGCGAGTGTCAGATAATCACGGAGGACCTGGCGAAGATGGCCGCGAACATTCAGACGTCCCTCAAGAAGTGAATCCTTATATTGTTGGATTATATTTTGCACAAGATCGTCCGAGCATTCTATGTTCTTAGCCACATTCTTCAAATCGTCAGCGTCTCAAGAAGTGAAGTTCCACGCTTCCAAAACATCGTCCGAATGATTTCTGCTTGGCGTTTTTGTGTTTTCACAGTGTGAATGCAGTGCAATATACAGATATATAAATATAAAAAAAATTAAAAAATCTTTACTCTCGGTGTGGTAATGGTGCATTGTTGCTGCTTATGATCTCCAGAACAGTTCATAATTTCATGGGTACATTTGCAGTACCTTGCTAACCTCTAAGATTTCCATTCACAGTTGGGCTTTCTGTCAGTCTTGATGTTTTGCTTCTAATGGTTAGCTTAGGCATTACGGATAACTTCGGTGAAACGGTTTTCGATCATATGTCTTTGAAAAGCGAGAGTGATAAAAACATGTTTGGACACTAATGTATGGGTCTTATATATTTTCACGATGTAAACAAAATATCAGGAAGATATGGACTATAGTCGGACGCCAGTTCAATCGCCCCTTTCGCATCGCACTTCTCTGGTCCCGACGCGGAGCATAGTAGGGTCGAGGAAAACTGAAGAATGCTCGCCGGATGTTTGTCATTTCTGAGTGCGCTTGATACCAAATTGTTCAGCAGATTGTTCTGCGTCAAATGTGCCCACGACCGTCAGAAACAATGAAAAATATGCAAAGTTGTAGCGTGGCGACTGTCAGGTGTCCCGAATTCGGCTTGAGAAGATTCCACCTTGAGGAGCTCTTAGGAGAAGGGTTCCATCCATGAAACACAGCAGTTCCTTAAATGTTGGAACTTCGTCATTGTTAAATATTGTTTGCAAATTTGCTTTCTGTCGAATGTCGGGTGAAACTCAGCTGTCCAGTGTCAAATGTCGACTGTCGAGTTCAAAATGTCGGATGTCGGACGGCCCTGACCGTGAGCTCAGTGCGTTAGAATTTTTAGAGCACCTTAGAATCCATTCAAATTGTTGATGACTGTTCGATCGATGTTAGCATCCACATAAACTGTTGCCTGAAATATGTCGACATACTGAGTCAAGTTCAAGAATCGGCTTTCTCGTATACATATGCATTGTAAGACATACAGCTAAAGCAGGCGATCTTTCCGATCTTCAGATGTGTACTTACTAACTCTGTGTAAAGATTTCAATCAACATAAATAGATCGCCCACGCCAATGCAAACATTGTAATACGCTTTTATCGGTTATCACCGGAAATTACAAACCCCTCTGCACTCCCGCCCTGCTTTTACTCGCTAGCGGCCTGCCGGATGGCTCCATTTGCCCATCGGCGGCGCAGGGTGCTGCTCCGTTTGTGACCATATCGACTGATTAGATACACACTTAGTAATGGGTGTAGTGGCGAGCGAAGGTTGTTGAGTCGTGAGCAGTGTCGGGACTATATTTGAACCTCTTCCCATAGTGGAAGCTGTAGGGCTAAGGAAACGGTCCTGCCGCGACTGATCTTCAACGCTATTCTGTTTGCTTTAGCTTCAACTCTGCTGTCTGAGAGCAGAGTCAAAAGCGATCGCCTTCTTCGTTCGTTAGCTACAACCGTCTAGTGTGTCGCATCTATGAGATGAGGAGAGTCTCCCGCCGAGAAATCAACTTCCAAGTATGTTTATGGGCTTATTGTCTTCCAATTGACAAAGTATTTTGTTCGTGGTCTCGAAGCACCGTATGGTTGTTTGTTTTGATGGTTGTGGAATCTGATACTACCGTGCCATCCGTCGTAATTCAGGACATACATATACTCTATTGCTCCACATAGGAATTCTGTGCTCTAGGGATACATAGAACGCTGACACAATCATAACCACCTACGACTACGACTGCGACTACGATCGGTTATGAACACCATGTTTTGTGATCGTGATTTCGGTATCATGAACGCGTTTGTAACCGATCGAAGTTGCCGTCGTCCTTGCTTAGTATTTGCTGTATCCAAATCGTAGTCGTCCGTCGTATTCGTAGTCGCAGGTGGTTATGAACACGCGCTTTGTGCTTTGGAGCCTTGTGTGGACCGTACCGGCTTAAATGTGTCAGAATCGTGGCATGTGGCAAAAGTGGCAAAAGAATTGTTGGTGTGGCAAAAGGACAGTAAATGCTTGACCAATATGTTTGCTGTTTGGTTATTTTATTGTCCTACGGTAGATAAATAGCAAAGGTGCGGATATTCGAGGTAATACGAAGCCGACTTATGTTTAAATTGACTATTTTTGAGCTAAAAAGAGCGATGAGATTAGTTGGATGTTAATAGTTATACGTTCAGATTGCACAAACCCAGGAGAAGATTGCGGAAACACGTAAAGAGGTGAGGGTGTTGCGGTGCTCATGGTTAGAAAAGATCGGAATCTCAACATTGTACTACTCATTGTCATACTATTGTCCCTTCAGATTGAAGTCCTAACAGAGTTGGTGGACAGACTCAAGCTCCTTACGAAGAAGAAGGAGGAGAAAGTCGACTTCTTGAAAATTTGCTATCGATCGGCCAATTTTCTGAGAAACGCGATAATAGTTATTTGGATGTTGCACGTCCTCTACCATTACGTCATCATCACCATTTGAGAGTCGACCTTCACCTCTTCTGGAACTTCCATGGAGGAAGCACTCGAGCTCCTCTCGCTCTCTGGCCAGCTCTTGCAGGAGACCCAAACACAGGTAGGAGAGCAAAAGAATGTCGTGCACGTCCACAAAGCCTTCTTCAGAGAGAACTGTTGACGGAACACATCGCCCAGCTCCGCACGTCCTTCGAGCACCTAGCTAAGCAGGAGAAGTGCTGGACCAAGGAAGTCCGAAACAGCTTTCTGTTCCTCGCTACAGTAGTTTTCGTCGCCTCTACCTACGCCATATCGTTCATTAAGTACCATAATAAATAAGTTCTTGGAATACAGGATTCAATGAATCAGGCTCTCCTAGTCGGGTAGGAAACCTCGCCGAGGGTCTTGTGCGACGTCCTGGCATCTCAAGAAGAAATCGCATCGCTATGCATTCCTCTCAGGACCCATAGCATTGCCATTTTAGTGTGAAGGCTTCAAAGATTTCCTACATGGCTTCTCACCTTTTAGCATCGCTATATGCCTATAAGTACGAACGTCCACTGCACGCCATATCACAGATTCCAACCCAATATGGCCGAGTCCGCAACCGCCTCAACCGCCATGAAGGCGCTCGCCAAAGAACTGAAGGACTGCAAGGATTCACCGATCGAAGGCTTCACCGTCGACGTCAGCGAGGACAACCTGTTCCACTGGAACGTGGGCATCTACGGCCCGCCCGGCACCATCTACCAGGGCGGCTACTTCAAGGCGAGCATCACCTTCCCCTCCAACTACCCCTTCGAACCGCCAACGGTCCGCTTCTTGACGCAACTCTCCCACCCGAACGTCTACGAGAACGGAAACCTGTGCATCAGCATCCTCCATCCTCCGATCGATGACCCCACCTCCGGAGAGCTCCCGTGCGAGCGCTGGAACCCAACCCAGAACGTGCGGACCGTTCTCCTCTCGGTCATCGCACTCCTCAATGAGCCCAACATTTCATCTCCGGCGAACGTTGACGCCTCGGTGAGCTACCGTAAGTGGAAGGCGGGCGAGTGCTCGGACTATGAGACCATGGTCAAGAAGCAGGTGGAGGAGTCGAAGAAGGAGGCCGCGAAGGAGGGCATCTATGTGCCCACCACCGTTGAGGAGTACTGCATCAAGCAGGTGGTCCCAATGGACGATGTGGACTTCGACTGCGACTACGACTACGATGATGACGAGAGTGACGGAGAAGTAGAAACAGAAGGAGAGGACGAAGAAGACGACGAGTCTGACTAATAGTATTTCACTATATCTTCCTACGTGTTAGTTAAATGATTTTCCACTGTGCTTTGTTTGCCTCCGAGGACATCTCATGAAGGGCGGTCACCAGAAACCAGAGCAGCTGAGGGCGAACTAAAGAAAACATAGTACTGCCATACCTGATGCTGATGTTTCCCAATGATCAGAAGCATCAATCAAGTGCATCTTATCCCTAGACGGAGAAACTCCACTCGTCAACATTGGTCTTAATAGGACATACAGAGTTTGTGTGCTGTAAATAATACGGTGCATGACTGATAAGAGTTTGGAAGGAGAAAGCGATGGAAACCACATAAATACCCGGTGGAAGCCAGTCCAGTCCAGAGATGCGTCTGCTAGCGATTCTGTGGTGCCTTCTGGCTTCGGCCTTTTGCTTCCCCAACGACAGGGACCGCTTGGGTCCTGACGGAGCGCCTCTAAGGGGCAAGGAGCTGTGGAAGACGGTAACCGGAGACGACCAAGCGTTTCCTTCTACTCATCTAGGTCTCCGGCATGTCGCCCGAGGACGTCGACGAGGTTGCCAGAATCATAGCCGAGAACAGGGAGAAGGTCGCAGAAAAAATCAAGCAGGAAAACGCGCGGATCCACGAGCAGAACAGCTTCGCCATCAACAAGGCCAGGGAGTACGTCGAGGTCAGAGCACTGTGGAGATTCTGAGAAGATGTTATGTGTGCTTCAGGAGCTGAAGAAGAGCATTAGACCCCTCCCCGGTGGCCGCCCTCCGAGCATCACTGAAATCAACATGCGCAGTGGCTTGGACGAAGTGCTCGTCGAAGGAGACATCGTCATGACGCCGTAAGTCCTTAGAGATACCTGTTAGATCTACAAACTGACAATCTCAGAGACGAGGCCCGCCACTACTTCGGTGTGGACAATGAGGGGCGCCGATCCAAGCGTCAAGCCTACCAGCCGAAGGGTTGGTTTCCTCGGACACTTTGGACCGATGGAGTGTATTACACCTTTGACAAAAACTTGAGTGAGCAAAAGGTCACACAATCACCAACCGTCTTTGTGCCTAAGGTCAGAAAAGCCGCGACCTAGTCCATGCAGCGGCTAAGTTCTGGCAGGAGAACACTTGCATCTCCTTTTACGAGACAAAAGATGTGAACAGCTCGCCCGTGAAACCCGTCGTCATTCCCCGGCGTAGAATGCAGCAGTCGAATTGGTCGTAATCCGAATGGCACTCAGTCACAAGATATCAGCCTCCAGCCGGACAGTTGCGAAAAGGTAAGTCATAACAAAGGGCGTTAAGCAGCTATAGTCCTACTTCAGTTCAAAATTGTAGCACACGAGATCGCCCATGCTCTTGGGTTCATGCACGAGCACAACCGCTGGGACCGCGATAAGTACATATATGTGGACTTTAACAAAACCAATGTAAGGAGAACGTTTGAAAAAAATATTCACATGGGCTGTTTGAGGATGCGATTAACGCGGCTTCCGAGTTCTACAAAATGAACAAGACGAATAACAACAACTACGGCAAACAGTACGACTTCGGAGGGCTCATGCATTACAGTGACCAGTAAGTGATGCGTATCCAAAAGTTGAAAACGCGCTATGTCACTACTGGCAAATGTGAGCTACAGTGGATATGACTCTTCAAATGCTGTTGACCACCCAAGTTATGCTTTAAGGGACGGTGCTAAGGTGCAAGGCGACATCGTCATGCTCGCCAATAATCCTGCTTATCAAAAGACCATCGGTAACTTAGTGGGACCCGTGTACGGTGACGTCTACGAGATGAATATGCTCTACTCCTGCTACGGTAGAATTGCTCTCTTGGAGTCCAATGGAGCCACAGCTTTCAGATAGGTGCAACAACTCGGGAACGGTGTGCAAGTACGAAGGGAAGCCGAACCCGAACAACTGCTCAGTGTGCCAATGTCCCAGTGGGTTCGGAGGGGACGACTGTTCCCAGCGCCAGGCTTCCACGCACGGGCTCACTTGTGGTGACACTCTAGTCGCCAGTGACGCATGGCAAACTCTCGAAAGCACCGGAGTTGTTGGCTCTGGCAGTGTTCAGATGAAAGATATAAACGCCACAGATCCCCACCGGTGCACTTGGCACATCGGCGCCCCGGAAGGGAGGGTGATCGAGTACAGGGTGACCTTCGTCGGAGCAACAAATCTAACCGGGGACAAGCACAACAAGCACTGTTACTTCCAATGCTATACCGGTGGGCTGAAGATCAAAGGACTCGAGAACACTTGGATACCCGAGGGAATGAGGTTCTGCTGCAAGATTCAGGGTAACAAGACTATGACTACCGCGTCTAATCTCCTTGTTGTGGAGGCATTTAACTATGTCTACTACACGGACTTCGCAGTTGAGTACAAAATCAGTAAGTTCCGAGGAATCCTCTGTATTCGAGGAAATTTCGACTTCTAGAACCAGCAAATCCCACGGCGACCACCACGCATGTCCCCCTTTTAAACTCCACAACACAACAACCTGTGCCGCTTAATTTCTACGGTGACTACATTCTTGGGCTGACTCCGTTGTCGTTCGCCGAAGCCAAGGCAAAGTGCGAGGAGCTAAACGCCCACTTGATCAGCCTGCACAAGAGCGGTGTCGCAGCCCAAATACAGAACGTCTACAACCTAACACCGCCAGGAACCAGCACCTTCTGGATTGGACTGCACAAGGACCAGGGACTCAGCTCTCCGTACACCTGGGTCGATGGAAGTCGGTTTGACTACAAGAACTGGTCTCCTGGATATCCGGGAAAGACGGTGGCCGAAAAGTGTGGGGCGGTGAGGCGATGCTTCTCTAAGCAATGTTCGAGATTCGATCTTTTAGTATTCTAATGGCAAGTGGATTGCTCTCATCTGCAAGAAGCCCCTCCTCTACGTTTGCGAGAAATGATTGACTTTTGAGGTCAAAACATGTGAAAACATCCTTCAATTAACATTAAGTAATAAATTGGGAGATACGCTGTATACCGAAAGATTGCTGACAATGGTCTGTAAATGTTGAAAATGGTTTCCTCGAAGGGTTTGACACAGAGGTTTGCGCGCTGCTCGTCAAGTACGAGGCTCTCTCGGCAGAGGCGAGGGCCGACCTCCAGGAAAATGTCCTTTTTATAAAAAAGCTTATTCGAGCACGAGATGGCAAGAAGAATAAGAAGTGGCTAAAACGTCTTCCGTATGTACCAGCAATGGCTTCTTCAAGAAAAACTACAGCAGCCACGGAGCGCAGACATTCTGTACTTTTATCAGCTCACAAACACCACAAGGACTTATCACATCCTGATCTTAGAACTTTCAGATCCTAGAGCAGTCGCCTAGCACGGTGAAGTTGCAATTACGTTCACCAAGGGAAATTGTACCGTAGCTTGATTTACAAGCAGTATTTTGGTTTTGAGCCCTACGTTTGTCGTCAATGGTCGCTCTTCTCTTGTCCTAAGGAGCTAGCCATCGGAGAAACAACGCCGATTAAGAGCTGATAACACTGGGTGATTATCGTCACAATTTGAACCGGCGATGTACTTTAGGGTCTAGACGTCAAAGACGCACGTAAGTAAAGTAGGGCGGTTCCTACGGTGCTCCTTAAAAGCGCTGATCCAAAGGCTGTCTTCACCACGCCAATCATGAAGGTCCTTCTCTTCCTTGCCCTTCTTGGCTTCGCCAACGCCGTCGTCTTCCAGTCAAAGCTGCATCGTGTCCAGCCGCGGAAGAACCTGAAGGGACTGGAGCTTGCCAAGATCGCCCAACAGGTTAACGATTTCCACGATAACCTCTACCTCGCCAACATCTCCATTGGAACGCCAGCTCAGGAGTTCTCCGTCATCCTCGACACAGGCAGTTCCTTCTTTTGGGTGCCCGATGCCAGCTGCGGTCTTCTTCAATGCCCCGACTATTGCCAAGGCCTCTGGATGGACCGTAAGTAATGCTTAAGTGATATGCTCTGGAAATCGCTGTTCTAGAGTGCTTACAGTACTGTGCTGCCCCGTGCTGCGAAGGAAAGACGACCTACACCGATCCCAAATCCCCTTGTGCTAGCAAGCACCTCTACGATAGCAGCCAGTCGTCCACCCACGTTGCGGTCTCTCCCTCGAAGCCCTTCAGTATCGAGTACTTGACCGGCGCTGCTGAAGGAGTCGTGGCACAGGACACCATGAGCATCGGTGACGGAATCGCCGTCAAGAACATGCAGTTCGGACAGGCAGCAACGATCGGCGACCACTTCACGAAGTCTCCTGTTAATGGCATCTTCGGCCTTTCTCTCGACTCGCTCGTCCCAGGCGTCCGCTCGTCGCTCCTTCAAGTGATCTTCGCGCGCCAACTGGACGAGCCCGTCGTCACCTTCTACTACGAACGGAAAGGAAATGTGCAGAATGTCGAGGGCGGTGTTGTCACTTGGGGAGGAATCGACACCCAAAACTGTGGCCCAGTCTTCGCCTACGTCCCTCTTACCGGCCGCGGTGTGTGGCAATTCCATCTCGAAGGCGTCAGCATCGGAAACTATTCGGAAAGCGAAAACGGTCAGGGATACGACGCCCTCTCCGACACGGGCTCTGGAGCCATCTTCGCTCCCAAGAGCAACGTGGACGCCATTGCCAAGGAGCTCAAGGCCACCTTCATTGGAAACAACAACTACGCACTGCCTTGTGAAGGGAACCCGGACCTTGTTCTCACTATCGGAGGAGCGAAGTATGCCATCAAGTCGAAGAACTACGTCGTTGACATGGGTGACGACAAGATCGTCGACGGAGTCAAGTACTGCCTGCTGGGAATCACCGCCAGAGCGTCGGGCTCTCACTGGACCCTCGGATCTCCGTTCATCAGCCAGTTCTGCCAGATCTACGATGTTCAGAAGGCCCGCATTGGATTCGCTAACCCTATTGCTCAATAGTGAGAGCGATCATGCTTACCTGATGTATCCTTAAGTATCCTGAAATAAATGAACCTGAAGGCGACAGTGTACAGGAGTGATCAGGCGATGATTGACAAGACTTGGGTTTCCATGTAAAGGGAACCCGAAATAAATCTCACCTGGCACTCTTCACCTACTAGCAAACGTTCTCAACTGTCCACAACGCCAGTGCACTTAGCACACCACCGCCTCGGAAGGGAAGCTGGTCGAGTACAGGGTGACATTCGTCGGAGCATTGAATACAACAGTTGGAGTCAAGTACAACTGTCGCACTGTATCTGTATCCCTGCAGCTAAGATCTTTTAATTTCAAAAGTAAGTGTGACACCTGGAAACGTTCCCTTGCAAGAGCAAGGTCTTGTGCACCGGTATCGGCGCCCCACGCCGCCAGGCAACCGAAGGAATAAACAGTTCGCCGAGGAGCCGGGCGTCTTCGCATGTGATCGATAGAAACCGTTTGCTCCACTGATATTGATCCACACCGAAGCAGGACGTTTGTGCGCGGACCGGATCCATATAGTCGAGCTTCTTCAGACTTCATAATTGGTTTTCGTTGGGTTCTCAATGGCTCAAATACCGTTCACACATTACAATTGCCTTAAAAGGTGTCAGAAACGGCTGTAAACAGCGAATCTTGCAGGAGGTCGACATTCTTGGTATCAATCAAAAACATTCTTGGTATATCAATTCCACGTGTTTCCCGATCCACACCCAAATGTCTTCGAAATGATCAGTGATCCTGGATCAGTGGCATGCGCACATACGACGACCAGGATAGAAAAGCAGTACAATATACGCACACGAAATCGCCCTGATTCTAGTAGTTCGCTGGGAGATGCAAAGTTTTAACTTCCCGCAACCGTTCAGAAACACCTTTGAAGTTTTTTTCTAGAAGCAGTGCTACTCCTGGTAAAGCGATGCTTGGTGTTAAGAAACGCATCGCCCTCTGTGCATATCATGTGCTGCACACCATAACATGTCAGTTGTCCCACGATGAACCGGATCCCGCTGGACTTTGTCGAACGCGTCGTCAACTTGCTCTCCTACGATGACTCCTTCAAGACGTACGACCATTACTTCGTTAAGCATGTCGAAAAGGATAGGCGAGAACACCACGCTTCGGCCTTTTCGCGCTTATCTCGGCCTTGGTCACAGGTGATCGCTGCAAAACTTCAGGAATGTCACCTATGTGTTGACGGATACGATTACTCTATCCACACGATGGTGAATTACGAAGATAAAAATGGTTCTCCTAGGAGTAAAATGATTTCCAATGTGGACATCATGACCTGGGACAGAAGGACGCATGTAGTGACTAAACTGACCTTTGATATAACTTGCCGATGTGATTCTTATAACATTTACACCTGTACAGATCCCCTCTCGGAGGACATCTTCAGGAGACTTCGCAACATACTGCGAGGGAATCGGCGACCAGTCTCAGTTATATATAATTGCCTTTGTTATAGTCCGAAATGCGATGCAAATGTCGAAAAGCTCCTACCTGCAATCCACGGGATCGGCATACTGAACTTTCGGTTCATGAGATGCCTGCCAAGGCTTTTGGAGAAACCAGTCAACTTTTTTGACCTTACAATGTTTCACGATGAAGAATTGGATTCCGCAATGGAGCAGAGCATTGAAGCGATGAAGAAGGGACTCCTCAGGGGCTGGCGATACCAGCGGCGCGAAGCATCTGATCCCAGGGACCTCTACGACAAGACGGTCAGTGCGGTTCTGGACATGCATTCAGAACGGCCGCCTATGAACTTTTGGTATGTCGACGACTGGCTCTCGGACGAATCCGCCAAGAGGCTCACCGATTTAGTGAAGAAATGGGAAACTCGCGTGGTCCCCGGCTATCACGATATTCGTGACAGATCGTCAGAGTCCGTCAGATACATTCGTTGACTTCCTTTGATTGATTATCCTGCCACAGAAACCTGTACACGTCCTCTTTCGGAGGACATCTTCAGGAGAAAGAAGTTGATTGTCGTGCATAAATAAATCATTAATTTCAATTTGTTACATACCTCTTTAGATTGTTTTTTCCAAGTTCCGGCTGTCGAGTCCTCGGTTCAGGCGTATAACGGGCTATTTCGCCTGTGATATAACCCTTATTCAAGGCTCTCTTTAATATGGTTTAATTACATTTTTACAAATGCTTACAAACCTTGAGAAATACGAGAAATAAAACTAGATTTGACTCTATCCTTCAGTAGTTATTTAGGTTATTGGGTTGATGGATAGGAGATGTCGCATTTTTGTATGTCGTCCATACTTGCAGCGTGTATCAGTAGAGAAAAAACAGTCAGTGGGGTCCGGTACAACTCATACCACGACAACTCATACCACATACAACTCATACCACAGACAACTCATACCACGACAGCTCATACCATGTCGTGGCGGGAGCCAAGATCGAGTGTCAGGGTGCGTTATAAGTTCTGCAACGCAAATAAAAACCCCATTTTCTCTCTTTTTAAAGCATTATTTTCACTTTTTATCACCTTATTTGTTTTTTTTTGTTTTTTTTATTTAGCTAACTGGGTCTAGGACACTTCAAAGGTATGTTGTGGAAAAAAATAAGTGTACTCTTGTTAAACTGCAAAAATTGGGAAGCAATTAAAGTGTGGATGATTATGTGTGAAAATGTACTGTTACCTACCATTTTCGTCAGTTATTACACAAACAGTTATGTCTGTGCAAATATGAACGTGCTCTGGTCCTGGGCGTGTCATTCACTTTTTTAATCGGCGTCTCATTCGAACGCGCTCGTCAGCATCGTCGTCGACACAGAACGGCAAAAAAACGCCCGATTAGTTTCGTGCGTGTGGCCGTCTGCGTCCTGACGGCTGTCACGAGTTGACACAATGCATTGCAAAGGTGCAGAAAAAAATCAGGAAGGCTTGCACTTTCCGTTTCTCTCTGACACACAAAGGAACACCCCGCTTTGGTGGAATCGATATATGTATCTTGGGCAGGGTAATACAGATCCATCAGGTCCGACCGGTCTTCCGGTGACAATCCGTTCTCCTTCAGTCGTGACGTAATGTCCAGTGGAGTCCGTAGAGAGAGGAATACTGTCAGGGCCCGTTACTGGATAGGTCGTGCGTCCGGAGTCGTCCGTCGTGAGCGGCTTCGCAGCTCTGATCTGCTCTTCGTCGTGGATCACGTTTCCTTCGTCGTCCTTAGGAAGAGGCGGGAGCGATTGGCTGTCCCGCGGCGTTGGTGGGAAGAGGCTTGCCGTCGTGTGCCAGAGCTCTTCCATTAGAGTCAGTAGGGAGTGGTTCTCCATCTGGGCCAACAACCGGGTAGATCGGCCTTCGGTTTTTGTCTGTGGGAAGCGGGCTTCCATCGGGTTCACATCATTCACGAAATGACGCCCTTGTTGAGCGGTCTCCTCATCGTCGTCATAGCCACCTTGGCTGAAGCTGGTTTCCCCAAGGATTCTTTGGACGCCTATTATTATTGGCAAAACGAGGATCTCCCACAAGCCCTGCAACCCCTCAATGGCGCGGAGAGAGCGCAGCAAGGTCTTGCAGGACGAGAGGTGGAATGCAAGGATGGACCAAATGGACGCTCCGGAAGTAAGCTGTACCGGACCACATTTGATAAAAATCAAGATTTGTAGGGTGCGCTCAATCGTCGACAAATACCAGCAGTTCGACGACATCCACCACGGCATCACCATCTTCTTCAAAACACACATCTCCGTCTACGACAGCCACAGCTACTACCGTCTCCAAATCATCAGGCGAATCATGCCGGTAATTCCTCTTTAAAACATCAGCATTGACATACATGTACTTATTAGAGAACAGAAGGACACGGCATATGACGAAGGCGTGAGAAACGCACTCACTGGAACATTGCCGGTAATAGCGATCCTGGCGGTCACAAACGTCGCTGGTCCTCTGCTCACTTATGTGGGGATGCGGAACAAGAATGCTCGGAAGGAAAACGAGAAAAAAGACGAAAAAGGAATCACAAGGAAAAGCACGTCAAAGGCTGCTCCGAAGTCAATCCAATGTACGCCACAGTCTCCTGCAGTTCCCATCAACAGAACAAGTCCAATCCGACTACCGGTGCAGTCTCCAACTAAAAAGCCACTCCCTTCTTCTTCCACGCTGATTGAGCGGCCGATTGCAAGTGAGAAGCAGCCACTTCTCAACTGTCAAACCGACCCTGAAGCAATCACAACCGAGCCGGGCGCGAAGATCGTATTAAACGCTCCTGAGCAACTAAGCAGTTCCGCCGCGAGTGGTTCCAGCTAGACGGAATAGTTCGCCGGAAGAACCTCCCCATCGAATATAACCCTTGAATGAAATAGTTGTTTTGTATCTCATTAATTGATTGACGATAAATCCCTCGTTCTTTGCATTTCCGTCTATGCAGCACCTTATCCTTATCATTATGGGCGGAAGTCTTATACTCCGCGTGATGTCCGTTGTAGGCTGCCACTCGCTCTTGAAGTGGCGGGAGCGAGGGAGAGACAGTAAAGTTTTGCAGAGGGAGAGAGAGACAGTAAAGTGCAACTGTCTGCACGTTCTAGACGGAAACTGGCAGTGGCATCCGTAAAGCACTGCGGGAAATAGTGGCTTCTTGAAAGAAACCAACACTCACAATCAGATTAACGCATTCCCGACGTTCCGGAACCGACCGGTCTGCGACTAAAGGCTTGGCCACGATTGTTCGCGCCAGAAGAGGTTCGAAGCCAGAAGAGGTTCGTCCAAGCCAATCATCGACCAAAGTGAAGCGAAGATTTGAATCAGAGGAAAGAGCTTTTCTTGAGCATTCGGCTTCCTGTCTTTCGACGTCGTGTCCATCATTCCGGGAAGGTGTATCACTCGGGACTTTCAGGTTACCATAGGCAACCGTTTGCAACGTCCCCGAACCAATTGGGCTGCGCAAGGACTAAGATCTACTGTGAACACTGCAATTAAACAAGATTTATTGAATAGCAAAGCATCAATACAAAATAAGCGTGGAAGGCTTAGCGGATAGAAAAGCGATACAAGGACAATCTAGCCGTACGGGTTGAAGACCGGAGGCGGGGCCTGCATCTGGGGGTTAAAGACGAAGGCGTTCTGCTGGGGGTACCAAGGGAGGGGAGCGTAGGGGTGGTACAAGGGGAACTGGTGGACGAACTGAGCGCCGTAGGGATTGTAGAAGGGGAACTGGTGTCCGAACTGCGCAGCGTAGGGGCAGAGAGAAGGGCGATTCTTGTTCACCTTCTGGACTGGAGCCTGCTTCGGGGCACCCCCACCGTAATCACTTCTCAGTTCCGGGATGGCGCGCTGCTGAGAAGGCGCTTCTTCAGGCTTCTGCACGGGGTGAGGGGTCACGTGGGTCCACACGATCGACTCCTTCGGCGCGACAACCGGCTTCTCCTCGACGGGGACTGCCTCCTGGTCCGCATTGCGCTTCCGAATCAGCGGCCCCTTGGTGTGTCGGCAATCGTAGTGGTCTTCGCATCCTAAATGTCCCAAGTACAAGGTTCTTGGACATTGCAGGGATCTTACCAGCCGCCACTGGGCTCACGACGAAGAGGGCCAATACCACAAAGGCTAAGGTCGTCATGGTAGAAGAGTGGATATGCTTCTGCTCTGAATCTGCTTTTAAGCAGACCAGAAGGCGGGACTGAACGTGGGCCGAAGTGCATTCCTAAACGTTGAGGTAGCGGAAAAGAGTGAGGAATGTGGCGTCGGCGGCGGAAAATGCTAAGGGCGCAGACTGTGTGCGTTTTCGTGACATTTTCAATTTAGAGCTAAGAAGCTGGTTTAACTGGGGACAAGGTACCAGCAAGTTGTCCCAAATTAAACGCCAGCCTGATTACACGTAACTAAATCTCGTAACTCTAATGTCGTCGTTCGCAAACCAAGGATGAAATTCATTTTTTCAAATTTAAAACTCATTTCGACCCCGAAATGAATTCAATCTTGGAGGTCAAAATCCTCAATTATATCCATTAATATAATACCAGAACATAGTTGCCTCTAAAACCTCTTGAGCATGACCCATTTGAAACCTAGTTGGTAGTTTACACAAGGGATGCTAGTGGTTCTTTCATCCCGGACCGGCTCCGGTTTGGTCTTCCGGTTTTTTCCATTCTGTTTGCATCTCTAGTTCATACCTAAACCGGTCGGCTGCACATTAGGTCGCAAAGCTGTCAAGTGGGAAACAGCGTATGGTCATTATCACTATCCAACGGTCTCGATGAATCACCGCGCCAAGAAGTCGTCAGCATGGAGTTCTTGGTGCCCTTGTTCGTAAGAACCAATATCTCTAGCCAGTCTTCTACAAGTCGCGGTTCTTATTAACAAGGTCATCTTTTGTGCCGGCTTACAAGGACTGTTCTCTTCAGGAATTGCTCAATTACTTTTGCTTGTTGTGTTTCATCGCATTGTCAGATCAATTAGATTACGACGACAAATAAGTCTCTAGGATACAAACATTGTATTCAAAATTGTTTGTTTCTGTCATGCCCTTGAGAGCGGCTGCGTCGCGGCGTTCCGAACGACGCACCTACTTCTGCAAGTCGCCTAACTGATAAGGTATTTACCAGTCGTCTTCCTTGGTTTCTCTCTTCGCGCTAATTCGATAGAATTCGGCGCTCACGCCTGCTGGCTTATCTAATTTGCGAAAAGTCACTGTCCTTCCGCTTTTCACTCTATAGGCAACGAGTTTCACGCCGTGAGACATCGTGCTGGGACCTAAACTGTCAAAGTGCAAAGGCGCAAATCGTGTACTCTGGGTACTTTAAGTGCTTTGTGATGGAAAACGATCGCTCTGCTTGCAGTGATGTGGTTTTATTGTCCTGTAGATTATCCTATGCGTTTCAAGGCCCTTCTTCTCTTAATTGGTACACTGTATTATCGGGATCCCTAAACTGGATACTACAGCCAATATCTCCATTTTTGCCTATGACATTCTTTGGATAACGTCCTTTAAAGATTATTGTTCTTCTAAGAGTTTGAGGCTTCCGTGTTGGGAGCAGAGTTGCCAAAGAAACAATCGATTTTCACAAGGATTAGTGTACTTTGCGTACTTTCTGGGTTCAATGTTTGCTGTCTTCCCACCGCTGTACGCTTCTTCCGCCTTTCAACTCTCTGCAGAAGACTATTTCGTCGCTCTTGATGACGTAAGCTTCGTGCTGAGACCCAAAGTGTTGATTGTAGATAACCCTAGGTACTTTGTTTCCGAACTTTATTAGCACTAATTGCAGTTTTCTTCCTTCCGGCTGTTTACTGTGATAAGGCCTTCTTCAAAACACATTAAATCTACCAAATGAGAAGCCACCCTTCATACTGTATCCGCTGAAAGCTTCAGAAGGGACGTTACCTGGTAGCCAGGTTACAAAGAAATTTGTTTCCTTTTGTAAAAGATAATGTGTTGCGGCGTTCGTAACAACGCACCACTCTGCTCGTCTGCTGCTGCACCCTCATCTCTGTCGACGTAAGCGCTTCAGTCACCCAGCGCCGCCGCCGCGCGCCCATTGGCTCGCTCTTCTCCGTGGCAGTGGAATCCAGTAAACTTCAAATTATCGACTTTGTTCGCGAATGATCGACGAAGCCCACAGGAGTTGAGATTTGGTCGAACGCGCGCGTGTGGTTTCGAGTTCTCATGATCGGAAGCATTGTGACCGTATTTGTTTCCAGAAGATCGTAGGCGACTCTGATGCCACCACCCAGGAAGGTAGGCGCGGTGTCGCAGGGGACGGAGCGGACTAGGAAGTTCCGAGAAAAGGTGAGATTTCCTTGGAATTAAACTGTTCTTGGTGTTAAGACATTGTGAGATAGAGTCTGAGCTGCTTTGCTTGAGCTTCTTTGGACCATATAAGAGCCGTAAATCGATGATGATTTCTTCTGACAATCAGTGGTGTGAAGGAGTCAGTGGTGCAGAGAAAATGCATTCAACTTAGACTCTCATACGTGGCTCCATTGCAGGACTACGGCTTAGACCTTTAGCCAGCGGAAACAGTAATATTTTGGGTAGAGAACATCACTCCAACGCATAGATATGGAAAGGCTGGAGATCGGGTGTCATAAACCATGAGAGAATGCGCGTGCGGTAAGATGCATGGATATGGCCTATACACCCCACTATGATCATCACACACTCCCTGACTTCTACTGGGAACATAGCTTTAGTTCATAGAACGCTCTTTGAGATCGGGTATTGTAAATCACAAGAAGGAGTCAGCGGTACAGAGAAAATGTATTCAACCTAGGCCGTTTAGGAGAGACCAAAGGCCTGGAGTTCGTCAGCTACTTCGGAATGCATGCATTTAGTCAAGCATATGTATTTAGTTGAAACGTGTTTTCTCTGTTTTCTCTGTTAGTCTGACTCTCTCATATGGTGCCTTCCCATCAGTAGGAGAGGTGTGAAAGGCCGATGTGTGATGGTGATTAGGATCACAACAGAGCACGTTTCAGGTTTTGAGTTTACGGCATATCATTAGATATCGTCTCTCATACGTGGTTCCATTGCAGGACTACGGCTTAAACCTTTAACCAGCGGAAACAGTATTTTGGGCAGAGAACATAACTCTAACGTATAGATACGGACAGCCTGTCCGTATCTATACAAAATACGTTGGAGTTATGTGGAGATCGGGTGTCATAAACCATGAGTGAATGCGCGTGCGGTAAGATGAATGAATATGGCCTATGCACCCCACTATGATAATCACACACTCCCTGACTTCTGCCTTCCGGAAATGGTGATAGTTTGAACTGGGAATTTAGCTTTAGTCCATAGAACGTTCTTAGAGATCGGGTGTTGTAAATCACAAGAAGGAGTCAGCGGTAAGATACACAAATGTGGCTAACACGCCGAAATAAGATAACCACACACTCCCTGCTTTTCTCCTTATTCACCAGCATACTCATCCAATTTCTCCTTTAGCAAAAAAATACAAATAAGGAGCTACGAGGGAAGATTCAGTTGCTGGAAGAGAAGATACAGTTTCTGGAGCAGCAGAACAGCCGCCTGCAAACGGACTGCGCGATGGGAAATTGCCACGGCAAGAGTCCACACAGTGACTACGACAGCGGCGGAAGAACGTACTCCGAAAGCGGGAGTGACACAATCTCCAATTGTGCGACGGTCTCCATTTGCTCCAGTCCGAACTCTGGCTTCTCCAGGACTCGCAGTGGATCGGAGTCAGATGGATCCTTCCAACCCAGCAACGTTCATCTTTTCACCAATCCCCATGACAACCATGTAGTTGCTGGGTCCCTTCTCTCCCTCTTATATTAGCATTTTAAGGAGCTTCCCCATACATACGCTGCAGGAGCAGCACCCCCAACGTTCGATCCGAACCCACTTACGCATGGTAGTCCACCGCCTGAAGGACCACCGCCTCAAGGAGGCATGACCGAAGCACGCTTCGGCACTTCTGATGTCAATGGGGCTTCGCAGCCGACGAAAAACGATTCCAGCAGAAAGGTAAATATATCTATTTCTTGTACTAGGCTTGAGCATGACAAAGATCTAAAGCGGAGCATAACTATTGAAGTCGACTTCCTGTAACACTCCACTTTATAGGTTCCACACCCCAATCCGGCCCCGGATCTCAACTTTCAAGTACCACAGTTGGGCTACGATGTGATATGCGCAGAGGAGGATCTTCCAATGACGATCCAGTTGCTGATCAGAGGACTCAGAAAGGAGAACATGAGGCTCCTCGAGCGTGAGAAGGCCTGCATGTGCCTTCAATCATGTCAGTTGACCACTACAGAAGATGGCAATTCAGCATATAGCAGCGCCGCCCTGTCCGACTACCAGGACCACAATGGATTCATGTCAGAAGAAGGCGACATAGCTGACCTCATCAGTCCACTGGCCACGCCGCTCGAGGAATCGTTCAGCCCCCAGGATGGTGGGGACTGGAGCTTCGAAGTACCACCCCATCCCGTCACTCTGGACGACATCGAACCAACCTTAATCGGAGCAATCATCGGCGTCGACGTCTTCTTGGGGTCAAATTCGGAGCTTCCTGAAGACTGGAACCAGAGCGACGACCAGAAAACATCGGATCCCTATAGCCAGTCCAACCACGTGCCCAACGAGCAGATATCTCTGCGCCCACGTCTACTGGAACCCACTGGCACTACCCCCCAAATGCCGGCTGGAATCTACCAGGACTGTCAGCCACCTCCGAACACATCTCCTTCAACGGGTGATTCCGCCCATCGTCTTCTCCCTCAAGGGGACACAAATTCGTCGGCCATCGACTTAATGGGCCAAGAAGCGGCCCCACAACCCCTTGTAACCACTCACCGCTCCTCTAACAAGGTATATATCTTATTGAATCTGCAGAAACTTGCAACCATCCACTCTAGATCCCTCACCACGATTCATATGCTTGCCAAGACGCCCCAGATCTTGGAACTCATGTAACCAACCCTCCGCAGGAGACTTACGAAGTACCCAGGGCAGCCACAGCAGCAGCGAAGGGCAGCGTCCTATCCCTGGACGAGGATATCGTCCGGGCCATACAAGAAGCGTTCCCAGTCCAAGAGAAGCTCTTCCAATACCTGGACTCGACCGGAGCCCCGACCTTCTGCAAGGTAGTAACGGTACTTCAAGTGTCCGCCATACAAGTGTCCCCCATCACGCGCAAGCGTCACTCATCGGGAAATCCTTCCCACCACCCTTCTCCCCTCAAACGTCCTCGCCATACTCAGCATCTAAGCCCAACTTCACCCCCGTACCAATACAGTACCAATCAGCCTGTCCCGCCCGTTGTTGTCCCCGCGACAACGTCCGCCTAGTCCACCATTCGAACCAAACAGTGTCGTCCGTGATCGTTGTTGTCTTCCCAGATGCGCCGTCTCCATTTTCGCGTTTCCTAAGCTTTCTTCGATCGCGGTGCGGCGCCGTTTGTTCCTCTCGAGTTCCCGTATCCGCTAGCGACCGCCACGAATCTGAGCGCATTTCGTTTTCACTCATCAGCACAGCCAAACCGGGGCTGTTCGATAATTCTGAAGAGTGGTTGAACCACTTCAAACGAGGACATGCTCCTCGTCACAGTTTTGGTGCCCAATTGGGCACCTCTATAGGTCACCGGTGCCGAGTATCAGGAAGTCGTGGAAATAAAGGGGTCTTGTCGCGACTAGGGTAGGGCCCACTCTGGTCGCGACAAGACCCACCCAACCACCTCGACTTCTTGATCCTTTGGACACCGCCCTCATAATACATGAAGCACTTCTTGTGCGTTTTTATCATGAATCATGTAATCATTAATCATAATCATTTTAATCGTGAATCATTAATCTTGAGACGCCATCTGGCGTAGAAAACTTGAAATTCGCCGCTTAGATTCGTAGCGGCCGTTGGCGGGTGCGGGAACCCTCTTCTTCGTGGTCTATTCGGTCCTCGAGTTCGGACCTTTGATTGTTCATTGTTCGATATTTATTTGTTTGTATGTAATCATTTATAAAGTAGTGTGGCTTAGACTTTAGTTCCAAGTCTATTCCCAAGGCTTACGCCAAGAGTCACCAGACTTCATTTCATGGCGTTCTTCGGATGGCGCGTTGGTCCATGACGACATTTGGATTATAAAAGTCTCTAGTCATAGCGTAACGTCTTTGGCAACATCGCTGGATGCAATTAGACCACGGAAAGGAACAGTGATTCTCATCCATCTTCAGAGCTTGGCAGTAATTTGGGTGTGGGTTGAAGTTTATGGACTGACAAAGTGATCACGTCTTCTCATTTGTAATATGGATAGACATACAATATGGTGTGCACAGAAAAAAACTACCGATATATAACAACAAATTGTTCGAAAGATCATGGCGAGAGCGTTCGGCATCGCTTCAAAGACGACAAATGTGGGATCTACAATTTCCGCCGCAACGCCTACACCTACACGGAATGCGATGGCAAGTCGCCACTGGCCCCGAAAGCAGGGTACATCTGTCACATTAAACGTGGAACCCCCGCTACCACTGGATATATAAATACGTATATATCTACACTAATTTCTCAATTTACATCTTCTATTTGTGTTCTTCTGGAATAATGAATCCTGTTTATTATTGAGCCTTCTTGGTTACGGTCGACACAATCTCTGCATTGTAAGCGTCGATTAAATGAAGTGAACAAGGGAACCGTTTGCAGTCCTGTACAGTATGTTCCTCGATCAGTTTCTACCACTATGGGAAGTAGCACATTTGAATCATGCTGATCGTTCGAAGAACATCGAAGCCTCTGTGATCAACCTCCTGTTTATACTAAAATTACATCGGTCTCTGTGGTGCACTTGCATTCTTACTTGGAGAATCGCACAGCTAGCTGGACATGACCTACGAGTTCTCTGCCCTCATTTCGAGAGATAAAAGCTGTCTTGATGTCGTAAAGTCGTCAACCCAACAGTTACAACAAATTTCTTGTTTTCGCTTTTAATATTACGGCATCCAGGATGTTTTAGCGGTCCTTGCAGTTAAGACATCCAAGATGTGCTATGGATTCATGCCAACTAACTTTTGTTGAGCGGAGAACGGAAGACGATCGCTCATTCGCGCAGAGGACGGCAAACGGAGCGACCTTGTCACTACCAACTACTTGTCGGCGGCACATAAACAGATCTCTAAAGGTCACCTTGCTACAATCTGATCTCACTCGGTCAGAGATGGCAGAGCCCTGCTAGAGCTGACCCGCGAGAACTTCCTCCGCCCCAATTTTGGGAGATAAAAGCTGGCTTGCAGTCGAGGATCTTCAGCACACCAACGATGTTCCGCTACGTCGTCGTCTGCCTTCTTCTGGCCGTCGCCATCTCGGCCGCTCCCCTCAATACTGAGAAACAGCTCGAAAGACTCCCGGCTGACCGGTTTCAAGCCGCCAAGCTCTTGTATAAGAGTAAGTTCTTCTACCGTGGAAGCGTTTACGAGCTCACTTCCTTCAGCCCTGTTGCCCCGAGAGTTCCTGACCTTCTTCGATAACCAGTCTGAGGAAGACACCGCTATCCTCAAGGAGGTAACGGAACACTTCATCCACATGAGAAAGCAGAAGGTGGATTCTCCACCAAGGAAGGACCAGTCCGTCCACTTTGTGAGCAAGACGGAGTTCGAGGCTTTGGGCACCGAGGCCAAGATCTTTGTCGAAGAGATCAGCAGCATTCTCGGCTTTCCCGGCAATTTCAATTTCTTCAGCGAGAAGTCCCAAGAAAAGGTCCGCGTGGTGCTCGTCAAGTACGAGGCTCTCTCTGCAGAGGCCAAGGCCGACCTTCAGGAAAACGTCCCTTTCATGAGAAAGCTCATTAGAGCGCTCGAATTGCAGCTGAAGATGTTTTCCTATCTGCTCGGCGCGCCCGTCGCCAAGTACCGGGCCCTTCCCGCCCAGGCCAAGGCCGACTTCCAGCGACTATACCCCGAGCTGGATGAGCTCTTCGAAGGTAAGTATCCAACTTCTTAGCAGCTCATCCCCACGCCCATTTCAGGCCACGATCTCTAGAATCTCGCAAAGAGATGTCTCTCCACTCTTGTCCTTTGCGCTCCATCTTTAATGCGGTAATAAACTCCAACATTTGTTATTTCTACTTCACTGTGATCGATCGATTGTCAGAAAGAAGCTTAATACTTGTATATACTGATAAGGAACAAAAATTATCACTGAAATACAGTCCATGCACGCTATTTGTGTTTCCGGTGGTGCCATTACAGCATCTACGGTGACCTTTACAGTAATTATGAGTTGAAACTCACAGTCAAAGTCGACCGCTGACTCATTATAACGGCAATTAGGAGGGAAAATGGAAGACTTTTAACTTCAGTGCATAATATTATTTCATATTTTCGCACTTCGTCCTGCATCTGTCGTCACCAGAGATCAGAACAGCTGAGGGCTAACTAAACATATCATACATAGTACTGCCATACCTGATGCTGATGTTTCCCAATGATCAGAAGCATCAATCAAGTGCATCTTATCCCTAGACGGAGAAACTCCACTCGTCAACATTGGTCTTAATAGGACATACAGAGTTTGTGTGCTGTAAATATTACGGTATCTGGCTGATAAGAGCGAGGAAGGAGATGGCAATGGGAACTACATAAATACCCGGTGGAAGCCAGTGCAGTCCAGAGATGCGTCTACCAGCGATTCTATGGTGCCTTCTGGCTTCGGCCTCCTGCTTTCCCAACGACAGGGACCGCTTGGGTCCCGACGGAGCGCCTCTAAGGGGCAAGGAGCTGTGGAAGACGGTAACCTGAGACGACCAAGCGTTTCCTTCTACTCATCTAGGTCTCCGGCATGTCGCCCGAGGACGTCGACGAGGTTGCCAGAATCATAGCCGAAAACAGGGAGAAGGTCGGAGAAAGAATCAAGCAGGAAAACGCGCGGATCCACGAGCAGAACAGCTTCGCCATCAACAAGGCCAGGGAGTACGTCGAGGTTAGCGTATACAAGAGGTTCCGAGGAGAACTTGGGCGTGCTTCAGGAGCTGAAGAAGAGTATTAGACCCCTCCCCGGTGGCCGCCCTCCCAGCATCATGGAAATCAACATGCGCAGTGGCTTGGACGAGGTCCTCGTCGAAGGTGACATCGCCATGACGCCGTAAGTCCTTAGAGGTATCTGTTAGATCTACAAACTGACAATCTCAGAGACGAGGCCCGCCACTACTTCGGTGTGGACAATGAGGGGCCTCGATCCAAGCGTCAAGCCTATCAGGAGAAGGGCGTATTTCCGAGGAGTCTTTGGACCGATGGAGTGTATTACACCTTTGACAAGAAATTGAGTGAGCAAAAGGCCACACAATCACCAACCGTCTTTGTGCTTAAGGTCGGAAAACCCGCAACCTAGTCCGCGCGGCTGTTAAGTTCTGGCAGGAGAACACTTGCATCTCCTTCCACAAGACGAAAAACATAATAAGCTCGCCTGTGAAACCCGTCCTCAACTTCTTCCCCGGCGTAGGATGCTACAGTCGCATTGGGCGTGATCCATCTGGCGCTCAGTCACAAAATATCAGCCTCCAGCTGAGAGGATGCGAATGGGCTAGTCACAAGAAAAAATATAAGGTTAGAAGCATGATATTTCAGTTCAGCACTGTGACACACGAGATCGCCCATGCTCTTGGCTTCATGCACGAGCAGAGCCGCTGGGACCGGGATAGGTACATATATGTCGACTTGGACAAAATTAAGGTAGGCAATACAAGAGGTTAACAACTGTTAACAACAACACAACTGTTTCAGCCTAACAGGACCTTCAATTACCAGAAATACGACAAAGCGGAGAACAATAACTACGGCAAACAATACGACTTCGGAGGGCTCATGCATTACGGTGCGGAGTAAGTTACTGCTGTCGTGCTGTCCCTGTCACACCTGCACACAACTGCAAAACCTTGTAATCTACCAGGGCCGGAAATCTTAAAGTCTTAAAGTCCCGATATCTCCGTGCAAGAATCTACATGATACCTTTTCTCCGCTGGTCTTACTGTCTCACAGCGCAGCTCACTATCTATATATGTATGCGACATTTTGGGACAAGGATATAAGACAAATAACGCGAGCGGGCTTGAGTTACATTGGACGTTTCACATTCTGAGGCCTTATGATTCCAGCTATCTTGCTGAGGTGCCCGGAGACATTGTTATGGTCGCCAATAAACCCGATTACCAAATGTCCATTGGTGGATCAATGTACCAGAGCCCAGAGTACGGTGACGTCTACGAAATGAACATGCTCTACTCCTGCTACGGTAGAATTGCTCTCTTAGAGTCCAATGGAGCCACAGCTTTCAGATAGGTGCAACAACTCGGGAACGGTGTGCAAGTACGAAGGGAAGCCAAACCCGAACAACTGCTCAGTGTGCCAATGTCCCAGTGGGTTCGGAGGGGACGACTGTTCCCAGCGCCAGGCTTCCACACAGGGACTCACCTGCGGTGACACTCTAGTCGCCAGTGACGCGTGGCAAACTCTCGAGATCACCGGAGTTGTTGGCTCTGGGAGCAAGAAGTTCGCTGACTCAAACGCCTCAGATCCGCATATGTGCACTTGGCACATCACTGCTCCTGAAGGGAACGTGGTCGAGTATAAGGTGACATTCGTCGGAGCAAGGGATATGCCAGGAGACAAACACTGTGTCGACGCGTGCGTTATGGGTGGACTGAAGGTCAAAGGACTCGAGAAGACATGGATACCAGAAGGAATGAGATTCTGCTGCCGGATTCAGCTCAATAAGACTATGACCACCGCTTCCGACCTCCTGGTTGTGCAGGCCTATAGCATTGTCTACTACACGGACTTCGCAGTTGAGTACAGAATCAGTAAGTTCCTTCGAATTTCACGAAAAAACTCGACTTCTAGAACCATCAAACTTCACGACGCCCACCACTCGTGCCCCGAGCTCTGGCTGTCCTGCGGGCTACGACATCCCTAGCTGGAGTGGAACAGAGTGTTATAGCGTCAACGTCGCGCCGAAAAGCTATGCTGACGCGTTTTCGTCGTGCCTAGCAACTGGAGGCACCATCTGGATGTCTCAAGGAGTCGACGAGCAGAAGTTGAATGGTCTGTCCTCTATTAGGCTCAGCGCTCAGAAGCTCCTTTAGACGTCTTCATCAGCAAAGCAGGCTCCTCAGGTACCTCCAGCTACTGGCGTGGCTTCAAAGACGACAAATGTGGGATCTACAATTTCATCCGCAACGCCTACACCTACACGGAGTGCGATGACAAGTCGCCACTGGCCCCGAAAGCAGGGTACATCTGTCACATTAAACGTGGAACCCCCGCTACCACTGGATAGATAAATACGTATATATCTACACTAATTTCTCAATTTACATCTTCTCAATTTACATCTTTTATTTGTATTCTTGCCTTCTTGCTTACGGTCGACACGTCGATTTGTAAGCGTCGATTAAATGAAGTGAACAAGGGAATTGTTCGCAGTTCAGTACAGCAAGTTCCTCGATTAGTCCGGCTACCCTGACGACGACAAAAAAAAACCCCGTTAAGATTCTCAGCGGGCACTGGCGGGTAACACTTCGCGCGCTCTAGCTGGTCATTCCAGCTTGTGAGTCAGTGTGTATTCGAGACAGACCGAACGTGCGAATTTTTAGCCAAACAGCGTGTGTGGTAACTTTGCAGTGGTGCATGAGCTCGCGCGCCAGCTTACGCGGAAGATCACCACGCTTCTGCGCCGTGTGCAACAGTATGCGCAACAAAATATTAAACATTGGGCTAACACCCTAGTACTGGGAACGAAATAACAATACCCCGCTATTACTAAAAGTTATCGAGAGAACGGGTTTTCACCCTAGGGCTACACGGCACACGCAGCGCTGCTACTCCGTGATAACAGATGCGGCGCGGTTTGCGTTGCCAATTTCGCGTATTTAAGGAGTCGCTGGTGATAACGGAGCAAAAGGAGGTGTTGCTGCCGAAGGGCCGCTCTTACCCACATCGCGAATTCAACAGATGCCGTGCTCATATCTTGTGAATTTCTACACCCTATCTCCTATAACTAACAAAAAGTTTTCAATTCCTTCTAAAAGTAAGGTTTGCTCGCTTTCTCACTTCACGCTTCCTCCTTGACCGTCGCCATCTTTAACGTCAGCGAGTGATTCACTCTGCTTTGCGGTTGCATCAAAGTCGCATTGCCTCGGTCGTCCTATCAGAGAAGCAGGTACCCACACAATAAAGAAGAGTGCTTCCATCAACTTGTAGGATAGACCAGTCCTTCTTTTGCGTTCGGAAATCAAAAAAAAAAACGTATATTCGAATTCTTCGCGAATAATGATTTCGACCTGACGATCTTAATGTCTTTTTCAGATAACGAATCAGCATCTTTGAGCGTATCTAAACATGGGTAGAAAGAGGAGTGAAGGACCGGTCACGGCCGAGGCGATTCGCACTCGAAGGTGCCGTGACAAGGTGAGACTGTTTTCGTATATTACATTCAAAGCTTTTGTATAAATTTTGTGAGATCCTAAAACCCAGTACGATGGGGTAACTTTTTGGTATGCGATGGAGTATCTCAAATTTGGGCAATTAAAGCTTTATTCACATAACACAATATGGTAACAACAATGTCAAGGGGAAGGGCTAGCCCTTATTCTTATTTATTGTCAGAGAGAAAGAGAACAGAGCAGAGTAACAGGTCAGGAGGTCTCCGGCGTGGCCCACTTATGGTCGGGCCGACTCGGGACTGTGCGGATTGAGGGCGGAGCCTAGGCGCGGCATGACAACAACATATGCGAATTGAGTTAGTCAGCGAGGGGACTTGATGGCGATAGAGGAGGGGAGACTGTTGATCCTTTCGTGACGGGTCTCGTGTGCCTTCGTATGACTCAGTCGGTGAGGGTGCTGCCACGCGGGTCTTGTAGAATAATCCCCAAATGAAGTTTCCAACATCGAACTTGGGTTATTAAACTTTTGTTTATATAACATGAAATAGAAACAAAAACAGGGTGCAAGAGTAGAGGGAAAATGTAGGCGATGGAGTCTATAAAAAACGGGCTCTGTGTGGCCACGTCTCTTATTGCAACGGTGTTTTCGTCCTTCGCTTGTCGTAAGCTCGGGACAGGTCTGCCACGCGGGTCTTTGTGCTCCGGTGAGCTGTGTGTGTGTGTGCGGGAACGCGGGGGTACCTCAAACTTGGGTAATTAAACCATGTATCTACACTATATATACAAACAATCACGGGGATATCGATATATATACAATACATAATCCGCTCGATTCCGATGTCGTCGGAGCGCCCTCGAACCTCCTTCTTTCCTCCTCGTCCTCCCTTTTTAGGCCACTTCGTTAGTCGCCGCGTTGGTCTCGACGCTCCCGAGTGATTCGAGGTCACTTTGAACGGGAGTATAGAAAACGGGCTCTCCCTGTGAGGCCTCGCTTTCTATTGCTTCGGTGGATGTTGTCCTTCGCTTGTCGTAAGCTCGGGACCGGTCTGCCACGCGGGTCTTTGTATGCTCCGGTGAGCTGTGTGAATGCGGGAACGCGGGGGTACCTCAAACTTGGGTAATTAAACCTATATTCTCGTTATATAAATATATACAGGCACGGTCAATATGTACAATAATAGCAATGTCAATTCCGATGTCGTCGGAGCGCCCTCGAACCTCCTTCTTTCCTCCTCGTCCTCCCTTTTTAGGCCACTTCGTTAGTGGCCGCGTTGGTCTCGACGCTCCCGAGTGATTCGAGGTCACTTTGAACGGGAGCGTCGCGGTCGGGAGTTGCGGTTGGGCCGCTGCGGTAGTCGGAATTTCCGACAGAGTCCTCGGATTTTAGGCCTGTGTAATGTAGGCATTAGTATCCTGCATCAGAACAGAGAGAGATTAATAATACAACCAGGGCAGAGGTTACGGCGGATGACCGCTCCGGAATGAAGGGGAGGGCGACCGTCCTGAGACGGGCTTAGAACGAAGACTGAGGAGTGACCACTTCGGACTGTTCCTCCGCTGTGATTAAAGGCGGAGGTGAGAAGTCGCAGCTCTCGCTCAGGCACCATCACACTTTTTGATATATGCAATGCACGATGGCTTGAATTCAATACAAATTCTTCCTTGGATACAGCAGTGAAATTTTCAGTAAACGTCACTGTTATTTGTAGCTCATGGGATTAAAAAACACCAAAATTAGCAAAACAAAGTTATAGCTTCTGAATTCGGCTTTCAAAATTCTACGTTCTCCATACATAGTTAGACCATTCTAAAACCACTATTCATTTCATCTTTTTAGCAAAAAGCCGAGTCTGAACGGCTTAAAGAGGAGAACGAGTGGCTTCGGGAACAGCAGCGACGAGATGAACGTACTATCAAGGAGCTGAATGAGAATCTGGTCGATCTTCGGAGAGCCTGTGCCATGGGGAACCTCCAGAGGTCGTATCAAGCTAGAGAGAGCTGCAACGGTCTTCAGTGTGCCCAGTGTGAGGGTCCCATAAGATGGCTATCTTTGGAATTGGATATATCTCGTGATGGACCCCGGAACTTAGAAGATATCTCAGCGAAGATCAATTTATCGATCAAGGAGCTTGAACTGGAGATAAGCCGGCTGCGCGATTATGAAAAGGCTTATGTCATGGCGAGATGTCCTCCATTTTGTCAATGCGCTTTTGGAGTAGATATACACGAAGCAGGCTGCGCCACCTTTCCCGATTGGCAGAACCAGGGCTGCTTTATACCGCAAGATAAAAGCATCACTGAGCTCATGACTCCGTCTCCCGAAGCATCATTCACTCCTCAAGACAGAGTGAAGGTGAGCTGTAAAGTACCTCCTTCTGATGCTTGGGCTACAGCACCGTACTGCAGTCCGGAATTAGTCCACGATCAAGTTCACACACAGGTTTTCCTGAAATCGGAGAATCTTATCAGTCAAGGAGCGAGGACTGAGGTGGACAAGCCTCTTCTAATTGGAGGAGAATTGGCGGACGAGGTGTGCATCCGAAGATCGGATTTCATGGGAACCGCTAGAATGCCGACAGTGACAAATGCCCCAGAAGCAATCGAAGCCCAACTTCACGATACTCAGCCGCTTAGCCATTGGAATACCCACGGCTGCCCAGAAGCTGCAATACGCTCTAATTCTACTACATGCTACTTGGGGAAACGCATGATTAGCCTGGAACGGACGCCAACGTTTTCCAGCGTGAATCCAGTCCACAGTGAGCAGCTGGATAGAGTTGCTTATGAAGATCACAGCAACTTATACAACGTCCATCAGCATCAGGATGCAAATTATATCATCGGCCTGGACAAACCTCTGAACAACATGTTTGGCAACGTACAGCATGATATTTGCGTTGCAGTATCGAAGAAGAACACCGCTGAACCACACGGAGAGCCGGCCGAAGATCGTCGAACATTCAACCAGCTGCTCGAAGAGCAGCACAAAGGATACTTCGGCAGTGAGTTCCATCAGGGCGCATGGTGCACTGACCTTCATGAATCTCGCTCTCGGTCACCGTGTGCACAAGGCCCAAACCACTTCGTTGGACGCTCTTTCACAGAGTTCGCTTCTCAGCCCCCTCCAAATTCCATAACACCCCATCGCACTCCAGATGGTGTTTTACCCCTTTCTTGTCAAAACCCACCTCTTTTCCATCCATATCCCTCTCCTCATCTAAATCCTAATTTTACTCAAAATAGATCCCCAACCCACAGTACCCACCACCCCGTTGCAAAACTATTAAACTGCGCCAATCAGCCTGTCCCGCCCGTTGTTGTCCCCGCGACAACGTCCGCCTAGTCCACCATTCGAACCAAACAGTGTCGTCCGTGATCGTTCCAGATGCGTCCTCTTCTTCTCCTCATTTTCTAAACTTCCTGCGATCGCGGCGCCGTTTGTTCCTATCGGAGTTCCCGTATCTGCCAACGACTGCTACAAATCGAAGCACACTTTGTTTTTACTCATCACAGCAGCCAAAACAGCGTTGTCACAAATCGAAGACTTTAGTAGATCTTATCATCATAATGACAAATGATGACTAGATCTGTTCCTTGTCTCGGATATTCCTTAATTGAAATGCTTTTCGAGGTTTTAAATTGGGGGCGATATATCTCGTCCTTATCTGAGAGCCCACTTGGGCACTCCTGGAGGTCCCCGGTGCACGTAGTATCTTTGTCGTTAAGTAAGGAAGAAGAAGGTCGTGAGATCTTCTTCGACGTACTGTTCATACGACAATTGATACTACGGACACCGCCCTCACAGAAAGTGAAGCGCTGTATTGAGTTATGGTTCTACTTATTAATCATGCTTTTCGCGGTCTTAAAAAGTCATTAGAACAAAGTGTAGAAAACTTGAAATTCGCCGCTCAGATTCGTAGCGGCCGTTGGCGGGTGCGGGAACCCTCTTCTTCGTGGTCTATTCGGTCCTCGAGTTCGGACCTTTGATTGTGCATTGTTCGATATTTATTTGTTTGTATGTAATCATTTATAAAGTAGTGTGGCTTTGAGTAGTACTTGAGAAAGGCAGTAAACCTTGTGGACGTCTGCAGGACATGCTGGAGTCCTAGATGAGTATGCAAAAGTCGTAAGTTATTGCATGCCAAAGCTTTTTGCTGCTTTCAGGCGCCCAGTCCGGACCCAAGCGGTCCCTGTCGTTGGGAAAGCAGAAGGCCGAAGCCAGTAGGCACAACAGAATTGCTGGTAAACGCATCACTGGGCTGGATTGGCTTCCACCGGGTAATTATGCAGTTTCCACCGCCATCTCTTATCATACTATTCTGCTACCCATCCAATGCTGTTGATCGGAGATCTTCCTTCTGAAAAAGAACGTGCACTTGCCAAAGCTCCGAGATAAAGACAACAAACAGTGAAGAAGCAACTAAAAAGATTACTGAAACACTGTTTAAATCTCGGTGAGATCTTCCACAATTCGCTCCTGGCTGCCGGTCATGAAATTCAAATTTGGTAGAATCGACAGGCCATGACTTCAGGTCTCAGCAATTCAAAATAACTGCAATTGCAATTTTTAGAGGGTATTTTTAACTTGGACCACTGTGGTTTCTCTCAAAATCTCTGAAAAATCGCGTTTTTTCATTCTTTTCCGCCTATAATCCTTCCAATTAGGGGTTTTTTAGTCGCTGAACGTATAGATAGCTGCTTCTTCCCTGAGATACAGCTGTTTCTCGGAATTTTATAGACTCTTGCCGTAAATTACCAAAAACTTCCCCAAAAAAGGTTGTTTTATGATCTGATTTTTTCTTGTATCGCGGCCAAGAATACTTCCATTGCGACTACGCACGAAAAGATTTGTTTCATTTCATTTCATTTATTACTCTAATTCACTCTTTTCTGGGCGTAAAGGCTATGTATATGACAATCATATAAACAAGAAGTGTCTATCACAAACACAATGAATCTGCAGAACATTCGCCGAAATAAAAATTGGTCAAGAACACTTCCGACTTAAAAGAAGTGTGTCTATCATTACTGGGCAACCCAGCTGTTTCAATTTCGGTTGCAAAAGCTTATGTGTATCCGTGTAGTACAAAAAAGTGTAACGGCTTCGTAGTATTTCATAAGCTCTGTTATCAGGTCGCTTCACCGATGACTATTTTTACCCTCACGTGAGCGCACCGGAGTCGTCTTGGTCCATCGCGTAAAGAACCCGTGGTTTCTTATCGCACTGATCTTCTTTTTTCTGCGAATCGATAGTCCCACCAAAGTAGTGTAAGATTTTCCCTGTCGAAATCCCTCTATTTAGAGCGATGGTAAGTGCCTATAAAAGCGCAGTAGGAGCGGGGAGTTCTCGTCGTCTTTCGTCGCGTTTCGCAAGCTCTTATCAGTCACGAGAAACCTTCCTTTCTCCGTTCCCCAAATCGACTCTGCAGTCCTTAAACGCGACTGTATGCCAACGGCGCCCTCCTTTTAAGCCGATTATAACTATTCCGCCCACACTTTATCTGCCCTATAAAGCCGCCTCAACTACTTGATCTAAACAAGCCCGGTATGGCCTCTTAGTCAGTACAAATAATGCCCTCGTGAAAGTTATTTTCGTTCGATAGCCGTGTCTTGTTGCTTGTTTTGTGGTTTCCGTTATGACCATCCGTCACCGACGATTTCGCCGCCAACACCTTGCAAGACGCGTCCTGGAGGCTGTGGACCTCCTCGAGGCAATCGTCGCCTTACACAACGTTATTCGAAAGCAAATAGAGCTCCTACAAGTGCTCGTGCGTGTAATACAAGGGCTTATATTTAACTGGAGG